>JAQFZP010000277.1:0-42843 GCA_034695745.1 Geophilus truncorum | reverse complement strand
TCCAATCTCACTGAATTTCCCCCCCCCCCCCCCCCCCCACCCCAAAAATTAAAATTTGCCCAACTACATTTTACTCCAAAATTACTTTTCACACCTTTTTTTTCCTACCCAAAAATACGGAATTGTGTGAAACGTTATCGTAATGTTGTTTGATACTTAAGTTCAGTTGTGATCAAAAAATCTATGTAAAATATTTTTTTTTTTTTGATTTTGGTTTGTAATTTCGACTGTAAAATTTTAGAAATATAAAACTTTTATATTTTATTTGTTATTGAAACTTTCGAGTTATAAAAATCGAATATTTTCTCAATAATTGCTGATAGTCGAAGTTTTTGGTAATTCCATAATTTTTTATTTTTTTTTTCAATATCCCGAAATTTTTCATCGAATTTTTACTCATTTTTTTTGGGGGGGGGGGGAAGCGTGAAATATTGTTGGGTAAAAATTTAATTTTTTTTTTTTTTTGGAAGGAAAATTCAGTGAAATTGGGGAGTAGATAAACACAATCCCAAAATTATTGTAATTCTAGTTGAAACTCTGCTGCGAGCAGAGTGTAAATCAACCCGTTGCCATGATTAATGCATAGCAACGCGAAAGAAATGTGGTCACTGATCGAATGTATGAATGCAGCGGCAAATTAATGGCTTTGCGCACTTTAAATCTCCAGATCAAGGCCTTAATGAGAAGAAGAAATATTTTTTTTGCGCGGCGAAACCCGAATCCCTCTTCAGTTTTTCCTTTTATTTTAATTAGATCGTGGCGCGTTTCACACACTCGGGTGTTTTATTCAGAGCTAGAAATATGACAAATCGCGATCGATTCGGCTAACACCGACTTGGAAAACGGGCAAATTCCGGAAGAAAAGAGCGTGACTCACTCTTGTTGTCTGTAGCTAGAGGCTTTTAAGAAAAAAATTCTATTACTCTTAGGGATATTGCCAGAGCAGTGCTGTGGGTTTTTAGGGAACTTATTAAATCTCAGATTCGCAGTCATATCCAATCATCAAATCATTTCTGTTTTTCTTTCCTTCCCCCTTCTTTCAAATTGACGTTTTTATTTTTTTATTTTTTTTTGGGTGGGGGAATAATGGGATCGGGAGAATGACAGATGAAAATAATTTTGACTGATGGCTCTGGATCTAGATGATGGGAGAAGAATTTTGTGATTTTTATAAAGTTTTTTTTTTTAAATAGTATTTTTGACTGTTTTATTTGAAGTTTATCCCATGACCTTGACCAAAAGGGATTCCCTCTTAGTCATTCTTGTACGCTTGCCAACAAAACGTACGTAACTGGCTACATTTTGAAGTGGTGATGACATATTTTACTCAAATGCATCCTTGATGCAGGTCACGTTGTAATTTAAGTTGATTCAAGGAACGCTTACGAATCAATTGCTTTGGGTTTTTTTTTTTTCTTATACGTGGTATTTACTGTATCTGCATGTAAATTGGGGAAATTAGTGTGTTAAGTTAATATTTTATATTTGTGTTATTAATTTTGAGACAGTACAGATGGAGAAGAAGCAGAAGAAGACGAAGAAGAAAATGGAATGAAATGAAATAAAAATGTGATTTAGAATTAATTTTTTTTTTCTGTTTTTCTTGTAGTTGTTGTTTACAGTTGGTTTTACTGCAATAGCTGACTTTTAAATGGCGGTTTTGTTGCCATGAGAAACGGCAATGCCAATTTTAGAAAGGGGTGAAATAAATGTTTTGAAAATTTGCATAATGATGAAATTTTCTGCAAAAATAAAAATACCCACATGAAACCAAAAATTTATTAAATTTTTTTAATAATTAAAAATATTTTAAAATTATTATCTTTATTTTAATTTTAGGATAGAGCCAAATTAAAGTAATAGCACTTCCGGTACGCTTTAAATTTCTAACAAAAAAACACAAAAAAAATTTTCCAGCATCTAATTTAAATACTTTATTTCATAAACTAAATTTATTACACCACCTAGCATTAGTCTATTCAAGTTGATGTCTAAATAACATCCATTTCTCTTTTTTTTTTTTAACTGTCATCTACATCAGAAGCAAAACAGACACATTTTGATACAATCAAGACCCCACTTTCCCCGACGTTACCTCGAGGTGTAAACGAACGTCACGTAACACTCGTAACACTTTGACTTTGACTCTTGTCAGAAACAGCATCAATCACAAAATTCCGACTTTTATGTTTTCCAGCAAAAACTCGCTCAATGCCGTTTTATTTTACAAACCCCAAAAAAAAATTTACCCATAAAAATAAAAAAAATCTACTTTTACTTTATACAGTATAAAGTAACGGATTCTTGTTTCAAAGATATTTTTTAAGTTTCCGCTTTATTATACCCCTTTTCCCCTTAGAAATGCCAGAGAGCTTTCCAGCAGCAATTTATAGCCACAGTTTGCTATTGATGGCAAATGCCGTCTGCAATGCCCCAAACTTCAACACTTAAACTCCTTCTTGCACTTAACACACACTTTTCCACGGGTAAAAAAAAATTCAAAAAAATCAACACAAAAAGGTTAAAGAGCAGAAATAAACAAAATCTACGTTAAAAACCTGAAAAGTGCAACAACAAATCAATTTGCACATTTTATACGACTCAAATTGCCATCCTTAACCTCTTAATTATAATTTTAAAGCTCAGCTTCAGGGATTTCAGCAAACGAAACTTCCTCATTTCATCATTACATCACTTTTGAACTCATCAACAATGCGCATGCCAGCACGTTTCGCGCGTCCTGGTGGCCTAATATAGAAATTTATGGCATCATTTGGACTTGACTCCGTTTACATCCCTTAAACGCATCCCGAGGAATAAAATTCGCTTTTTCGAGCATTTCAATTTAATCCGCGGCTTTAAGTGGAACCGCCTTCTGGTGGAAGATGGAATTATTAAACTGACGTGTTGTCACGCACAAAATGCATTTATACCTTCAAGCATTCTTGTGAGAGATGGGAAATGGTGTCACATCGATGCTCTGACCTTGGCGAGGTCTTTTGTTGACACTCAACAGCATCCCATCTTCTATTTTTTTAAGGGTCTAAATAGATTATGCGGCTGAGTTATGGCATTTAATTAGGGTTAAGGGTGATGGGAAGGGTCAAAAAAGATAGATAAAACAGGTATTTAAAGTTGTTTTTCCATTTTTTTTGTGTAAATGTAAGTTAAATACAGGGCTTCGAACCAAAAGTTTTTATACTCCGATTTTCGTTCCGGTTCGGGCAATTATAGACATTTCGGTTCTGGTTCGGTTTTCATTCCAAACTGTGTAAAAAACCGATTCAAACCGATTTTTTTTTTCAGATGAATATATGTAAATTTATTTTTTCTTATTTTAATAGCCAACATCCAAAAAAAAAAAAACATTGTACTGAATTCTGTTATTTTCTACTAATATTGGTAGAACGTTTTAGTAATGTTAATCGGCTCATATTTTATAACTTATAGGGCCAATTAACGTTCTTAAAACAACACTAAAACATTTTTATGTATTATTTTTAAATCTAGAACCAAAACAAGAGAAAATTTGCACTGTTTTTATTTTAAGATACAATAAGACAAATTTGAAAAATATGAAAAACTGAAATAAACCGAAAAAATTAACGGTTTTTGTTCTGGTGTTTGGTTTAAATATTAAATTTTTTTCGGTTTCGTTCCGTTTCACTCTTGCTGAAAATTTCAGTTTTTGTCGGTTTTCAGTTTTCGCACCGGTCCGGTTCGAAGCCCTAGTGTAAAATATGAAAATTTTAAATATTTATGTATCTTTATGTATCTAGTGGTATGATACGGTCATTGACTTAACTAATTTACCAAATGAGTTCATTGCACACACGCAAACACGTCAAAAGTGCTATGATGAATTCGCCTCCCACTACAACGGTATCATGTGAAATGAATGAGTTTCCGACGTAAATAAAAGTGTAATTGTTCTCTTTTAGTACGAATCTTTGGGAAATTTTGGCAAGATAAATGGTGCGTTGCTAAAAGATAAGTGTCATCACGTGGATTCCTTTTTCTCCGGCAGAGGTATTGGTGCAAAACGCCATCTGGGCTACAAATTTAGAACCCAAGCGACAAAGAGGCAAAGAAATTCTTCGTTGACTTGCAAAACTGATTCAGAATTATTAGTTCCTTGATTTATTTCTTGTTCCTATGGGGAATTTATAGTAAAGACTCTTTCATTCATTCATTAGCATAATTTGCATTAAAAAAAAACTCTTAACCTTTGCATTTCAATTTGCAATTAACTGCAAATGGCTTAAATGATTGATGATGTGCAAATCTCAATTACACCGTAAAAAATAGTAAAATTGTACTCTTATTTGTTTAATCAACATTTTACATATTTGTTTTGCCTTTTTAAATTTTATTTTTGAAACATAAAAAAATTAAAGTTAGTCGTAAGTGATTTGAAATGCAAAACTAAGTACGACAAAGTTGATGCGCCATTTATCACAACAAAGAGCTAAGTCAAGATCAGTTATAATTTTTTGCTCCGCGCCTATCATCAGCTTATAAATAACTTAAAGCACACAGACAACGTCCCTTAAATCTATAAATTCTTGGTGATTTATTAATGTAAATAAAGACCACCCATGATTTTGATTTTTTTTTTTTTACAGCAAAATCCTGCTTTAATATATTTATTTTATTCTGTTTGTAAGTTTTAAATATTTTTACTGATATTTGCATTGCAAAGTGCAAAAAATTACCATTGATATAAATCTGTTTCGAGAATCATAAGTTGAATTTTATTGATATTTATACTAATTCAATTCAATTTATATGTTTGGAAAATTGAATTAGCCCATCATAAATTAACCCTCAAATGGCAGAGAAACTCACCAAACAACCATAAAAGAGGGTCAAGTCGGTGATAATACCTAAGGGAGTGAGGGATATTGATTTATGTTGAAGTAAACTACTCTAGTGGCTCCATCTATTGAGACAAAACATAACTTATTTTCCCATTTCTCACATTCCCTTAACATAAATTAACATTACTTTTTAAAAACAGTTAAATTTATTACAAATTCTTATTATTATTTACAATTTTAATTTTTATTTCACAAATTACCATAATTTTAAACAAAAAACAAAACTGTAATTTATCGATTAATAGCTCCAACCAATCTACTCATTACTTGCATTTGTCCGGAGCAATCAATCGATGGTGAAACCGTGAAACGCCTCTTGGAGATTTCCCTTTCATTTTCCCCTCACTAAACACTAGATTTGTTTTCCTCCCAACAACTAGGCGCATGCGTGCTAAGTTAGACATTGCTTCGTTATTTTAACTGCAGAACACCGAACACATATTCATCAAGACATAGAAAATGGCGGCAAAAAGCACTGTAGCCGCCAAATCTGGTGCAGCATCCACATTGGAATCGATGGATAAATTATCAAGTAGCACGCTTAAAGTGAGTTATTATTTGTTTTCATTTTCGGCAAATACTTGAAAAGCTAGTTATTCATTCATTAACCTCGTGGGTTGATGATAACTGTTTATTGTTTGTTTCTAATTTGAGAACATTTTTTTTTTTTTTTTTTTTATATTTTTACAGAGGAATCCAAAAATGGAACTAAGTAAAGCTGACTTGCTGAAACTCCTCAGTTATTTAGAGGGGGAGCTGCAAGCCAGAGAACTAGTTATTGCAACATTAAAGGTAAACTTAATTGTGTAAAAAAAATTTAACTGTTTATTATTTTTTTTTTTTCTTAAACAATTTCAGGCTGAAAAAGTCAAGCAGTTATTGCAACAAGTTAAGCTTGGTGGTTATAATATGGAAAACCCAATTATAGCATTACAACGTGACGCATTTGCAGCTTGTAGCCCGGGTTTTAATGAAATGGCTGTGCAAGCAATTTACAGTAATCAGCTTTTAGCGCTAGAAACGTTAATTGATGCACAACGATGTGCGCATTATCAAATGAAAGAACAACTTGTCAAAGTAGAACAACGTCATGAAAAGGTTAAAATTAATTAAAATTAATTTTATTAAATAAGGTTATGTAAGAAATTGTAAAAGGCATTTAATTTAATTTTGTATTATATATTTTTTTCGAAGGTTTTACAAGAACTTGAGGATGAAAGAATGAAACACGCTCATGATACAGCTCAGGGAGACGATGTAACTTATTTATTAGAAAAGGAAAGAGGAAGGCTGAAACAGGAAGTAATATTTTTCATGAGAAATTATTAAAACGTTTTAATTATTGCTTTGAATGAAAAATTTGGATAAAGTCGTAGTATTGAGAGTCTCAATACTGTATTAACAATGAAACTGTTCATTATATCGAATTTTTGCCATCATAAATTTATTTTTCTAATGCATTGTTTTGATTTCATTGGAAACTATTTGTGAGAAAAAGTAACTAAAAAATAACAAATTAAACATTCTAAATTTTTAACTTTTATGATGTGATTTTGAAAATCGATAAAATGAATGAAATTCTTTAAATAAACGAAATTCCGGCTATAAATAGATTTGTTCTATTTGATTTTGAAATTTTGAATTTGTTGCAAATTTGGCAAAAAATAATAATTTCGAATTTTTTTTTTCAAAATGAATTTCAAATTCATTAAATAAAATTTAATCTTTTAATTTTTTTTATTTTTTTTTTTTATGTAATTCACATTTTTTTAATTTTCTCGGTTTTTACATAAGAATTTTACGAAAAACCGAATTTCCGAAGCTTCCCTAAATGGAATACCGTAATCCTAATTGACACTGTAATTCTGAATTTCAGATAGAATTGGAGCGACAACAAAACAAGAAGCTTGAAAAGGATCTGAAAAAATTAACCTCGCTCTCAGAACAGGAAAGAGCTAAACAAAAACAAATAGTATTATTGCTTCTTTCAGAGCGGAAGCGAATAATCGTTCGGCTTTTAGAAGAACGCCAACGTTGTATAGAGTTTGAGAAGGTAATATTTTAAGACTGGAAATTATTTAATTAAAATAATTGAATAAAATTACAATTTATCAGATGCTGCAATTAGAGAAAGGTCGTTTGGCTGACATGGTTGATGGATTAGAAGAAGAGAGCCAAAAGTCACTGCAAATGGAAGCAGAATTAGAGCAACAATTCGCATTGTTTGAGGAGGAAAGAAATCGACTGAAAGAAGCAATTTCTGCTGAATCTGATAAGTCTGCGAAACTACAAGACGTTAATCATTCTCTAGTTTTTGAAGTTGCTACACTTAAGCAAAAGACACGTCCAGAGTCAACTGAAATACAAGATTCCACAGGTTAGATTAGAAGTTTATTTTAAATTATCAAAAGTACTATTTCTCTTTATTCCAGAGAGAGAGAAAGTGTCTCCCGATAGACCATCAGGTGGAAGTACTCCCAAACAAAGTGTTCCACCGACCCCGCCAAATAAACCAAATCAAGCAACTAAACTTAACTTAGGTAGGTACCGGTACCGTACTGTATTTTAAATATAAAAAAAAATCTGCGAGTTAGAAATAACTTTGTTGCATGTTCTTCATTAACACTTTGATGTTTCTGAAGCACATTTTGTTGGAATTTGGATTGTTCTCTGTGGTCTGTTAACAGGGTTCGGTGTTTTGATACTTTACCTCTTGCTTCATTTGGATATAGAAGAGATATAGGCAAAACAGACTATCTCCCGAATATTGTTTACGCACCATTTTTGGACGCGCATGGATTTGGACACTTTTTTATATTATTTTAATGTGAACGTTAAACTCATTTTTTAAACTTATTTTTATTTGAGTTTAATATAGAAATCTATTTAAAAGTAAGACGATTACATTCTTACATTGCAGAGACATTATTTTGTGTTGTATAAGAGACATTAATAAATGCAAAATTACATTTATGACTAACTAGCACAGGTGCCCGTGCTATGCTACGGGATACAGGAGCATACCTATTCTGTTCCCATCCCGATTTTCATTTAGTTCATTTTCCTGTTCATTTGTCCACTACTAAACGTCTCGCGACTCGCTGCGCTCGACGCTCGCTACGGGATACAGGTTTGTGGCCCCAGCTTGCTCCTATTCTGAGCATCAAAACAAATAGTAATATCAAGCTGGATTTATTGCATTAAAATAATGTCTGTGCAATGCAGTAAAATAATATAATAAAATTAATTTCGCCGATTTAAAATCTGTCTATATTCGGTCTAATTCAATCTAAAATGTAACACTATCTTTATAACCTCGAAACGAAGTTTTTCTAACTCCCTGTTAAATATTAAATAAATATTAAAACATATTTTTTTTTTTTTTTTTAGCTTCATTGGCAGCTTCATCAACACCAACACAACCTGTGAACCAGAACCAAAAGCTTGTGGCACGACAAAATGAAATAAACGTTTCAGGAGTGCAAGCACCAACACAAGCTGGAGATACCACAATTCTACACAGTACCGTAACTCCACGGTTACCAGTCACTTCAAAACCAGTTACAAAACTTGTTCATAGTGTCGTCAGTGTCCTTAACGTGCAAGATGTAAATTCAGAAAAACCCAACAGTGTTATTGGACCAACAGCTGAGAAACCTGTTCCAAATTCAGTGGACTCTCAAAGTAATAAATTACTTACTTTTGGTGGCAAAGTGCCAACAAAAACTACAACTCCAACCACTGGTCAACCGCCCCAACCACCTAAAAAACCAATAGCAATTGTTCGAGGAACTCCACCACCAGTTCCACCAAATAAACCAGTTTTGTTGGCCCAAGCTAAAAGAATGAGTGCAGATAGTTTTGATGGAGAAAGAAAACTTACTAAACAAATACCAGGAGGAACAAAATTTACCAAAGATAAAATAGGATTGAAGACAAGTGATTCAACTGAAACTGCTAAACCAACCTCTTCAGAAGGCGGTCAGGTGGGTTCACTACTTCCACCAACTGCAAGCATGGATCTACTAGGCCAAGAGTTGGCTGATTTTCAGCAATTATTAGTGTCTATGGTCAATGGGAAGGGGATAGAGATGTTATCGACTGACGATATTTCTCAATCTTTACAAGATCCAAGTTAATGATGTATCACACAATGAACTTTGGTGTAAAATATAATTTAGGTTTTATTTTAAGTTTAGAACAACACTACTAACTATTTTATTTTATTTATTAAAGCGTAAAGAACAATAGGACCCATAAAAAACACAAAACATATACGAGTGGCATTTAACGTTAGGTCGATTTCTTTGATTTCTTCAATTTCTTGAATCGGAAGTAGACGAAGAAAACGTCATTTTTAGTGAAATCTGATTTTAGGAAAGCAACGTTTAAGTCGATTTTCGAAAGCCAAAACTGCTTTCTCGTGGCCGTCATTATTTGAAACCACTACTCACATCAGGAAAACCAATTGTACAAAATCGAAAATATTAATTTGTTCAAAGTTAGAAATCCGATTTCTTAGATTTTATGAAATCCAAAAACTCGGCTTTAAAAATCCATTTTAACATTGAATGCCACTAATGTCAAATTTTTTTCTCCAAATCACAATTCTTTTCTAATCGAGTAATTTAAAAGACTACAGAAATTCAATTCAAAATGACAGGTATTTAATTATGACGTATTATGTAATAATGAATTTTTTCATTTTATCTTTTTAGTTGAAATTTTTTAAATTTTTACATTTTAAAACTATACATTAAAATCGTAACTGTTAGAAAGAAATCTGAAGTTGTTAGTGATATTTATTTATTTATCTATCTTATTTATTTGTATTTTGCATAATGCATGATTTTGTCATTTCTCTATATATTTTTTTTATTATCACTGCTTAGTTTTTCTATGCATGATGTTACAAAAAAATTACTTAATTTATAGTTGCAATTTTTTATTATAGCACTCTTTTTGCTGTCATTGGTATTTTTGGTATTTTGTATTAGCTGTATTTTTAATAAATTTATTTTATTTTATTTTATTTTACTTTACTTTACTTTACTTTATTTGCATGTTTGTTATTTTATATCTACCGTACATACTCTCTATTTCTCTCTCTTTCTGTTGCTTTATAAATAAAGTCCACATTGTTTGTTAAAGTTAAAATTTTATTTTATAAACACATTTTATGCAAATAACTTTCTGTACAATTAAATGGCAAAGTAATTTATCATAAAAAATGTGATGAATGTTAATTGTCAACTCCTATTAAAGTGCCACACTTTCTTGAAGTTTTAAGATTACAACATATTACATAACAACAATTATATACAGTACTATATGTTGTAATTTAAAATAATTACAATTAACTTGTCAGTTTGGAACATTATTGTCAAATTGTTGACAACAGCTATATATTTTTATTTGTTAGATATTCAAATACTAGAATCTTCAAAAGTCTAAAATAAATACATATAAAATACAGTATATCATTACTCACAAAAGGTAAAAATCAAACTATTACAAAGTTAAATAACAAAGACAAATTAAACCATATATTTTTATTACTTTTTTCCACATAAAGGATAAATTAAATTGTGTTAATAATGCTTTTAATAAAATAAAGAATTTATAACCATTAATTTTATTGTTAATCATTTGTGTAGGGGAAATATTAAAATCAAAATTAAAATTTCTTCTTCTTTTTTTTTTTACAGGTTGCTGCCAAATAGTTCTTTTTTGCAATTTTCTTCTCATGAAAAATCCCTCTCTAATTTAGAAAAAACCTTTCACAACTTTTATAGAAATAGGCTACGGCACTTCAAGTAGCCAACCTATTAGTACGGTACGGTATTAATTTTTATCAAAATAATCTCAGCTAAATCAGGAAGAAAAGCTTTTCAAAGATCTAGAAAATTCAGTTGTACTGGTTTTTACGTGATTTCAGACGAAATAAAGTACTTTGTGCTTGCGATTTATAATTTCTCTCGTATTATGCAGTGATTTTACAAATGGCGGCCATTTTACATAACGTCGTATAAACGTTAACCTCTACACCTAAATACTTATAAAAGGCGTCATATCACGTACACAAAATCGTCTTACACATGGCATCAGATGATAGTAAAAGTCCTTTGGCTCTCTCAATGAACGACGACAAAATAACGAAATCTAAGAATCGTATAAAACGAAAGTTTGTTGAAGATCCAGCGGAGGGAATCGTTGACCTAGGAATCCAATCATCTAAAACGAAACGAAGACGGAAGAAAAGCAGATGGGATAACGACGAAAGCAACAAGGTGTGCATTGCTGGAATGCCGACAATGATTTCTGCTCAATTGAACAAGGAACAGGAAAAAGCGTATTTACGTAAGTTAATTTTATTTATTTATTTATTCATTCAGTTGTTACGATATTTATTTTATATTTTTTACAGTGCAAATCCAGATCGAGGAAATCGGTATCAGACTCAGAAGTGGTGACTTTGGAATACCAGAATCACCCAGTAAAAGGTACATATAAAAAAAAAAACCACAAACGAATCTAAACTTTAAAAATAACTTATACCGTAGGTACGTATTTAATATTCTCTATTTTTAGGCTTAGATTCGTTGGTGGCCGAAATTTTAGTTAAATTTAAATATACATTAACACTTATTTCTTATATTTTACAGATCTCCATCACCAGAACCGATTTACGACGCAAATGGAAAACGACTGAACACTCGAGAATACCGGTACCGAAAGAACCTAGAAGATAAACGACATGAATTGATTCAAACGATGAAGAAAGTGAATCCGAATTTCGTTCCACCTGCCGATTACAAGTATGTTAAAAATATATATATATTTAAAATCGTAAAAATATCAAACTAATTTTTTCTTCTAATTTTCAGACCACCAAAGGTGAAATTCGAAGACAAAGTCTTCATCCCGCAAGATGAACATCCAGACAAGAACTTTATCGGTCTGATTCTCGGCGCCAGAGGGAACTCTCTGAAGAAGATGGAGAAAGATACGGGAGCTAAGATCATAATTCGAGGAAAAGGATCATCGAAGCAGGGAAAAATCGGTTGGAACGAAGAACCGGTATCGTTACCTGGAGCCGAAGAACCTCTTCACGCTTTCGTTATGGCCAACAATCCCGAAAGTGTGGAGAAAGCGGTTAAGATAATCAACAACGTAATTCGACAAGAAATCGAGTGTCCGGAGGGTCAGAACCCTTTAAGACAAGCGCAGTTGTTGGAATACGCAGCTCTGAACGGAACTTTGCGGGACAATCGCGGTCCGTGTTGCAATAACTGTGGTGCAACGACACACAAGAGTTGGCAATGCCCCGACAAACCTAACGTGACCAACAGTGTTGTTTGTACGAATTGCGGAAGCACTGGACATATAGCGAAAGATTGTAAGGCAGATCGAAGTTTTCCTCGAGTTGATGATGATAAAATTGACGACGAGGTCATGTCGTTTATGGCTGAATTGGGTCAAGCGCCGCCAGTTCCAGTAAAGAAAAGTCACTTTCGTGCTCCTGGTGGTATGGGACCATCGATGATACCCCAGAGAAACCCGTTGGCCATCATGCCGCCTCCCACGGGAATTCCGTCCATGGTTCAGCCGCCGCCTCCCCCGGGGATTCCGACTATGGTTCCACCTCCGGGAATTCCGTCCATGGTTCAGCCGCCGCCTCCCCCGGGGATCCCGACTATGGTTCCGCCTCCGGGAATTCCGTCCATGGTTCAGCCGTTACCACCTGGTGAAATGTTTCACGAACCCATGATGCAATATTGGCAGCCGAATATAGCGGGTTACGGAGGTCAGCCGGGTGGTGGAGACATAGCGTGGATGCAGCAGTGCCAGGCAATGTGGGGTCGGTATGCTTATCCACCACCGACTGCTATGCCGATGTGGCAACAGGGTTATCCGGGGGGTGTGCCGGGTGTGCCGCCGCCTCCACCGCCACAAGAACCACAACCACCGTTTGAATAATTGTGATTTACAAATTTTATTTAATGAAATTATTAAAAGTTAAACTTTAAAGTTAAAAGTTAGTAAAAATTAAAATGTTGTTTTGTATTTCAGAAAGAATTTTTTATTTTAATTTAAAATTTTTTTACGTATAAAGTTGACTAAACAGAGAACAAATTTATAATTTTTTTCCAAATGAGCAATATAAAACATTGTTTAAGGTCGCCATCAACGGCTACTCTGCCATATGCGACCTGTCACAGAACGTAACAAAGCAGGGTTGACCGACTTGGTCGCCGCTGCGAACACCATTGTTCAAGATTCGGAGTTGTACGCTCAGAAGTTGATTGATTTATACGTGCGATTTAAATTGTTAATAAAAGTGGTGTACGGTATAATAATGATCCGAAATTTTTCACAACGAGAGTCAAGGCGTTCAAACGAATAGTCAACGACACGACGATTTTTAATTTGCAACTTCCGACTATCGCAACTGGAATCGAAATGCCCCGAATTGTTGACGAATTATTGCGATTTGTTGCTGAGAAAAAAGTCGACAAGTAGGAAACTCACGTCCGAAGAAATCGAATCGAAACAGTTAGTAACAATATAAATAAACAATCAGTCAATCACCATTTGAAAAATAATGGCAACTTTCAGAAATGACAAACAATGATACCAGGAAAAGTACAAACGTAATATTAGGACAAGTTTTTTCCCCATATTAAATGCAAATATCATTACATAATTTATATTGTTATGTTTACATTATAAAGCTATAACCGACGAGAGTTGGCTAACTGTAAGTGAAAACTAAATTCAAGACAAAATGAAGAAAAAATTAACTTATGTTGAAACATCGCAATCACTAATTTTCTTTATTTAATATTCAATATTTTTAAACCGAACAATTTAATTTAATTTTTAGTTACATTGTATCAAAATATTGCATCATTACTCAGTATTTTCCAACAAAAATTTGTCAAACTCTTTACTCGGTGGGATAAGCAGTCGTTTTTTTGAGCAATTCTTCTTAAAAATTTCCATTTGCGCTTTATCCGAAATCAATTTACGAGCAGCCGTTTCGAAAAACTCCCACTTGAACAAATTTGGCTTCAAAAAAATGATCAACTTGAAACTTTCCCATAAAATACGTCGTCGTCTTTCGATTCCCTCTTCGTACAAGACCAACCACAAATTCTCCAAATCGCAAGTAGCGCACAAAGCGTAGCAAAGTTTTATAAAACGCTTCTGGTAATTCCTGCATCGCTTCATGTCGTCCGTCGCATTACGCCATAACACCGAGAAAATGTTCTTAGCAATCGGATATCCAAGAAAATTGCAACATGTGATTGGTGTCAGTCCCGGTCCTTTCGCGATGAAGAGCAGCAGAAAGTAGAACTGCCGAGACGAAAGCAAATTGAAGATTCGCACGACCAACGGATTGTAAATCCAGTCCACGAACAAATTTCGGTAAAGATTCACCAGATGCAAAACGCTTTTGAGCTGTTTGTCGTCCATTTGCGACAAGATGAAATTCATAATCGGAATTCCTTCGTGCAATTTCATGAGTTCTATCACCTTGGTGCATTTCGGCATCGAGACGACCATTTCGAGAAACATGTTTCGTTCAGTTGTGTTCATGACAGAGTACAAGTTTCGGACAGCACCTTCGTTCGCGTTCAGTAGGGCCGAATAACAGCATTTAGCCATTTCATCTTCGCATTGGGGACGAATTATCTCCATTTTCCAGAAAAGGCAACTAATACTTGTACACTTGTCGTTACTCATTGCCATATCTTGTAATCTTTCTTTTTCGTCTTCCGAAAATTGCTCCCAGATCTGTGAAGCGGAATTGGGTACGCAAAACTCACCGATGATTAGGGCTTTTTGATAATTTGTCAGTTCCTCTATTTCCAAAATCATTTCGATCGATTTGACGCAGTCGATTTTTCCGAACGGCGTCCAAACGGATTTCTCAATGCACCGAACGAAATTTTCGTGCGTTAGTTTAAGGCATTTGAATTTGTTGATGACGTCATTTATCCATTTGAACAATTCGTAGCCGATATATGTCGAGTACTGCTTTAATTTTGATTTCAACTCTATTGGGAGTTCCAATGATTGTACACTAATGTTGTTGTGTTTGATCATTTTGGTCCAATCGTTGACGACTTTCTTTCCAGGGAAAACCCACTTATCTTCGTGAGTTAAGTACGATTTGCATCTCCCTGACTCACTTTTCCACAAGTAGGCTGCTTGACTCACCATTGTTATATGCTGTAAACTTGGTACACATGGGATGAATTTCATATTGAATTTGATCTGAAATGTTGTTACAATGTTAATACGGGTAATGGTTTATTTTAAATAGTAATTTATATTTTGTAAACCTTCAAATCGCCGAATTAAAAATTAGAATATGCTCTTATGTAAAACTAGAATGTAGAAAAAAACGAATGCAATTGTTAGAACGTTGCCACTTGTTGTCAATAGGAAATGATAGTTTATCATTATTACGACTAGAAAAAAATTTCTCAGTAAAAAAAAAATTCCCGCGCATGCTCAGAGCAGACGTAATTCAGGAAGTCGGACAAACTCAAATGTCGTCGACGAGATTTATGAAATTTGTAAGATTTTTTTTTTTTTTAAAGATTTGTAAATATTTATAGAGATTTAACAGATTTTTCAGGATTTGTAAGGAAGTTTTATGAAATTTTGGAGGATTTCTGATTAAAGATTTGGGATTTGCAGAGATTTGCAAATATTTTTAAGAGATTTTTGTGACCCGTCGACGAGATTTTTGAGTTTGTCCGACCCCGTCGAGGTAACGGCATCAATTTTTAAAGTTATCAATTCCTTCACCTACTGTGAACTTATCAATAACAAAACTTAACATCATCTCAAAGTTAGTAAACAAATCATCAATCAAACACACTTCCCCGTTTTATTTACAGCAACAAATGCAACACAAAATAAACAAAACTTATTTATTATTTCCCTTTAGCTACAAATGATGACGTCACCGGGTGTTTATGGGACTGCTTAATGGACGAAGCATGTTCGGCGCATCTGCTCGAGATTCTTGCGCTGACAGCCGCGTCCGCCAGGAATTGAATACAAAGTGCAGCCAAATTCGACAGGAAGAGCCACTTCTCCGAAATAATAACACAACAAGTGTAAAACGAGCGATACATTTCATCCTTAACCTTTTGTCTGCCCTTTTTCCAGACCAATTCGGCGAAAAGCAATAAATAAATCACAGGTGGCGGGGCACCGGACCGGAACTTAATGGCTTCTTCCCAACCCAAACTCTCGACTCCGGGTCCCGGAGCATTTCAGAGAAGCGAACGTTTGGGGTTATGGCAGCTAACTCCACCTGTTGCTCCGTTTTATTTTTCTTTTTTCGCTTTACACTTTTAATCGTTATCGTGCTTTTATGCGTCCGAATTCTCGGGAAGAGTAAATTCGCTCGATGATTGTAATAAAAATGAAGAGAGGAGAGTGTGAGAGGTAGGCATAACGAGACTGCAGCCTTTTATTCCTCGTTATAAAGTGAACCCATAAACATGAAATGGGTCTGTGTCTATTTAGAAATGGCACTTTATCATTCTTTATTACTGCTGACTGACTAAAGACACTGTAATAAATAAGTTGGCAATTTACTTAATCTCTTTTAATCGTCTATGCATTAAAATTACATTTTTATAATATCGTTATTATTAAAAAAAAATTTTAATATTTGATAACTTATATTTAGTATTTCATTTCAAAAAAAAAAAAAAAAAAAAAATCTTTCTTAGAAATAGGACTAAATATGGAAACTCGATGAGTGGCGACCCCTAGTGATAGAATTGAGCACTAAGTCTCTTCCGCCATTGGTTGAAGGATTTTACGGCTTTTTCGAGGTCACTTAATGGCAAATGCACGGATCAGTTTCTCTCTGTCCCGAGCGGGTTGAAGAGCTTAACACTATACTCTCCCGTAATTCCAAGCAAGGAATCAAAATTTCTCCCCAAAGTAAGTAACTTAAATTTCATTGACAAAACTTATTTTTAAGGAAGTTATTTATTTAATTTAATTTAATTTAAATAGAATGGCCCCGTCCAGCGTCAGCAGCAACGGAGCGGGGACGAGCGGAGCCACGCGCCAACCGACGTGCGCCCGATGCAAAAACCACGGACTGACAGTTCCTTTAAAAGGGCACAAGAGATACTGTGACTTCAACGATTGCTCGTGTATTAAATGTGGTTTGATCCTCGAGAGAAGACGTGTCATGGCAATGCAGGTTTCTCTGAGAAGAGCTCAAGCTCAAGACGAAGCAATGGGACGAGGCTCTGTGGCAACTGGGAAAATAGAATTGGCACCGTCTCTGGTAACTGCAGCTACTTCGACTGCGTCAACAAGTATTTTAACTAGAGGTAAATATTAATTTCGAGTTGTAAAGCTTTCGTGTGAAGCCACGTAAACTCTGGTTTAATTTATTACGTCATAAATTTAGGTGGTTCAACACGTGGGGATTTTTTTAACAGATTGTGATTAATTTGCTGTGTAATCAAATATACGCAGACAAGACGGAAGTCTGTCCGATAGTGCAAATTAAAGGTGATGTTGTGTTCTTAATTGTATTTTAAACTTAAAGAGGATATATCACTTCCTTTCACAACTAGCTATGTCTGTTTCTGCACGTGTAGGAAATATTAAAATGAATTTCCCATATTATAAAGTTATTATTTTCTTCTCTAATTATAGCTGCCTTAAAATAAAATACAAAAAAGATTGCCGAAGTGGTTATTTTTTTTTGTTTGAATTTTGATACATTTTCTTTCAATATTATAATTTAAATTTTATTTATATATTTTGTTTAATTTAGAAAGCCATGTATCAAGCAAACAAATTTTAGAGAATTTGCGAATGCTCATGAGTTGCTTCAGGTTGACCGTCGAATGCGCTCCGCTGCTGCTAATAATTCTAAGGAGCAACAACTACATTCTCAAAGACGTCCAATCTAAAATATTAGAAGGTAACAACATTTTACTACAAATTGAATTTGATGAATAAAGAAAAGAAAGAAGGGGAAAAAAAATTAAAGGTTTTATTTTTTTGCTTTCTTATTTTATTTCTTTTCTCTGAAAAATTTTATTACTTCAATTAACCGGTTTTTCTTCATGTAAATCCTTTATGCTTAACCCGAGTTCAGTCTACT
Organism: Geophilus truncorum; assembly: GCA_034695745.1. Lineage (NCBI taxonomy): Eukaryota > Metazoa > Arthropoda > Chilopoda > Geophilomorpha > Geophilidae > Geophilus > Geophilus truncorum. The sequence continues at coordinate 24,798 of JAQFZP010000277.1, read as the reverse complement.
AGTTGCACTATAAAAACCACCCATAAAATGCTTGGTTAGAAAATGATTTTTATTTAACATTTAAACCGCGTCGCTTTTGTCTCGCCACAAGACCAGACTTAGAAACTGTTTTTCACTTAGTTTTAGAGTTTTAGATCATTCACACTTATTTTCAGTAATCAGTTTAAAAGCGTCGTAAATGCAACCTGTTGGGCTATTGGGCACTACTCAGTGCACTCCATTAGGCAATGCATCTGATTAATCCCGCATTCAGTTTCGTTCGCCACTTTACTGCTTCTCGTGGGGAGCGAATTTATTTTACAAAATTTGACGAAATTAAAATTGTCTTTTTTTTTTTGTCATTATTTAGCGCAGAAAGAAGTAGATAACATGGAAGCGCGAGAGAGTGAAATTAACTCTCTCTGTTTCTCGCCGTGGAATTCCAGTTCTTTTGGAACGCATTTTACAACTTATTCATCCACTCCACTGCCAACTCTGCTATGCACTGGGGGAATTGCTTGCCCCTTGCCACCCTCGGCTCACTACCCTTACCCCTACTATTCCAGGGACTCTGTGTTGAATCGCCACGAACACAGCAGTCTCAATTTGTCACAGCCGAAACTTACAACAACGCAAGATAACCCAAAATAGGTAAGATGTCTACTTTTATATGTAAATTTATGTAAATTTTAAATTTAATTTTAATATGTAAGTACAGATTTTTCAAGTGAAGATAATTGAATCAAGACTTATCCAATCCCTTAGACATGGTGCCAATGTGCAATACTCGAAAGTAAAGAGTTTCTTTCTCATTCCCAAATTCAGTTTTCCATTCTCCACACATTCAAAAATTAATATTTTTCAGTTTTCAAATTTAACATTGCAATTAAATTTAATTTTTCAATTGCAAATGCTAATATAATGTTGTTACCAGTTTTAATCTGAGATATCTAATATCTAATCTGTGAAACATGTTGCTAGTTGTACAAATAACACACCATTAATAGACTAATAAACTAATAGTTATATCCATCCTGCATATAAACGAAAAATCTGACTTTGAAGTAAAATTTCTCGACAACCACAACCATTTTAAAATTTATGTATTATTTTCTATTTCCTGGCTATATCAGTTTTTAATTTTAACATGTCGGTAGTCGAGGAATTTTAATTCAAATGTTCAGCGTAAACCACTCTATATATTAATCTAAAAAAAAAAAAAAAAAAAAAAAAACTTTTTTCAACTTCTATATGAAATATACATTAACACTGCAAGGTATATTAAATCAGTAACAAGTGAAAGTGGTTTGTCTGAAAGTGAAAAACATCAGACATTCGCAATCACTAAGGACAAGTTATCAATTGTGATAAATTTAATGTTTGCACTGAAATTTTGAAAAGGCGAGTTTACAACTTTCTAAATTCTTGTTATCTATACATGTATTAAGTATATACATTTATTTTCACCACAAACTTGCAATATATGTATTCATGTATTTTCAGTTTTTTTGTAACTTTATGGTAAACTTTATTATTTTATACATTATACAACTCTGTGTTTGTTAAATTCCTATATTAAGTTATTATGTAAAAAAAAAATAAAATAAAATAGCTATAGAATATACAACTGTTTCTTATTGATCAACCCCAAGGACATCTTAAGTTACTACGGTATATAATTATCCCTTAATTACCGCAATAAAACTCGAATCAAACATTAACCAAAACTTTTTGTCTCGAAGCAGTGCTTCGAACTTATAATTATAGATTCATTTCAAAAAAGGACTTTGAAAATATTCAAATTTTCGATATATACGTATACCCCAAAGTGAAAAATCAATTAATTTCATCACGACTGTGCGTGTCACCCACAGATAACACTCCACCTGTTGTCGAAATTGCCAAATGGGAGACATCAATCCTTTGTTTCCAGGACAACGCTTTCATTTTATGCGTCAAAATTCCTGGGAGCAAAGAAAATAAAAATCTCGAGCGACTTGTAATAAATCCCTTCAAAATGTGGCCATAAACTGGCATAAGAAAATATAAAATGTGAGCGCAACATTAAGTTTAAACTTTTCCCTCCGTTTGTTTGTATACTCAAGGGACAATTGGTGCCGGAAATGTAAACATTCGCGTGACATCTGACCGCATAGCGCCAAGAAACACGATACAGAACCCGATCTCGTGCATCAGAGTAGGCGTCGAAATGGTTCATATCTTAAACACATAACAACAAGAAACGATTGAATTTCATATTTCACTTTCGTTTATTTACTAATCTAATTATCGAAATGTACTTTAAGCGACTGATCAAAAGCAGAGATTTTTTTAACGTGATTTTGTCCCCTTGTAACTGGGCCAGGAGCCAATGAAACTATTATTAGTTTAATTACGTGGTTAAAAAGATAGGCAGGGGAATGCGACATTCAGTTGTGTGGTAATATTAATTCACCGTAGAGTCCGTAGTGAACAAAGATCAAAAGGACTTGGGTTGATGGAGTGTAAAAATGGCAAAGAGAAGAGGTTGAAGTGCGTTCGGCGAAAAGTAGTAAATAAATCACCAGGTGTCAGCTCGAAAAAGTCTCGACTTTAAACTTTAACGACTTCGGTCACGTGTCTTTCACCTGCATCTCATCATTACACATCTTGGCGACGCTAAATTTGAAGTTTTACGAGCGAAACAATAACGCGAGGATGCAGACATGAAATTTGTTTCCTCTTAGTCACTTGTTTAGTTTTATTTTATTTTGTATTTCGAGTGCAGTTGCCAACTTGGGACCATGTAAATGTCGAACCAATTGAAAATTCCTTATTTTATGCTTCAAGCGTTCCATAAACACATTTTTTTTTTTTTTTTTCCTGGTTATAGTATTAACATGTATAATTTTAGATTTGTCGTTAAAATAAATCGCTTCACTGTATAATTGGCGGGAAGTTTAGATTTAATAAATAAAATTGTTTCCGTACAATTTAACTACCGTAAAACCTTTATACTTTATAAATACAGTATTTTCAAGTAAAATCATAAACCTTGAAAAGAAAATTAAATAACTTTACTTTGAATCATTTTTATCCAAAAATTTAATCAAAACCACTTTTATCCACATACATTATGCAATTGTTTTTAATCAATTTTTGCTTCGTTTTTAATTGCATTTACTTGTTTTTCTGACCTTTGAAGTTCTTAGGTTATCTTTCATTTCTCGTTTTTGTGCCTCAAAATCGATCGTCCAATGGAGAATAGAGTTAAGTTGTTGTTCAGCCAATGAGAACAACCTTCACCCTGGGTTTCACTCCTATTCGTTACCCGGGTATGATAACTTACTGCTGCTTCCAATCTGATCATGGTTCTCGCCCTTCTTTTATACCTTGTAACATTTGCTTCACATTTTATATCAAGTATTATAATGATAAACTGTGATAACAACTAAATATTGTTATTATTTTTTATTTTTTTAAAAAATAAATACCAACTTCTAACCTTTGTTTTCCCAAGCTATTCAATAGGTAATTTAAGAGCATGAATTTTTTTTTTAACCCTTAAAATGTAACCCTTAAAACGTAAATTTCACATTTTTTTAACATTATCATTTTATATTGTAATATTTTTATTATTACTTTTCTTAGTTTTTTTTAACAGCTTAAACAACTTTCCCTTTTGCTCAAATTCTCTCAAAAGATACAGTGGAACCCGTTTATAACGTAACTGAAAAAGACCCAAGAATTTGTTATGTTACAATCGGGTTTACGTTACCGGTATATAACCGAGTAAATTAATACACAATTTGAGAACCAAACATTTTTGACGTTATAAGAGGATTTACGTTATTACATTACTCGCGAGTTCCACTGATGTATACCGTAGTTTACTTAATAATTTTTGAAATTTTATTTTATTTTTAAGTGCAGAAGCAAGAGAAGAGATTAGTAAATTGTCAAGTTTGCGGCCAAGTCGACTTTTATTTATATTGTCTTTAGTCCGTAATAAAGAATGATAAAGTGCACAGTATTAAATAGAAACGGCCCATTTTATAGTTTATGGGCACACTTTATAACAAGGAATAAAAAAGGCTGGCCCCCACCTCTCGTTTTTATTACGAATTTACTCTTCCCGAGAATTTCGACGCATAAAAACACAATAACGATTCAAACGAAAAAGAATAAAATGAACTACATTATTCAGGTGCTCGGCTTCTACCATGAACACTTTGCCACTAATTTAGCGTAATGACACATTTCGAGCACAGTGGAGCCCATTTATAACGTAACTGAAAAGACCCAACAATTTGTTACGTTACAACCGGGTTTACGTTATAACCGACTAAATTAATACACAATTTGTATGTCTGTATAGGAACCAAACTTTTTAACGTAAACTGGGTTTACGTTATAAGCGTTGTAACGTAACAAATACATGCTCGCTTATAACGTAAACCCAGTTTACGTTATAAGCGAGCATGTATACGTGGGTTCCACTGTAGTTTTATTCAGAAATAGTGATAAATTGTACATTTTTGAACAAATTATTATTTAATTTTTTTTTTCTAGTGTTTTAATTTTTTTTAGAAAATTTATTATATTTAGAATAGTTAGTTGCTTAATTTTATTTTGTATCAACAATATTTTATTAGGTACTACAGCTTTAGAAATAATGTCAAGACTTTTGGGCCAAAATTCCTTGCACTTAATAAATTTTTTAAAATTAGAATCATTACTGTTTATTTTGCTCCTATTCTGTCACTTGCACTTCAGTAAATTTTAACAGATTTTAGATACATTACATTGAATCTGAGTTGGATTGAAAGATAAATGATATTTTCTCTTTCAGATTAAAAATTGATATAATCACTTTTTTCCTTTCATCTTGTTTACTGTGTAAGGAAATGTTCAGATAAGAATATAAATGCAAACAATATAATTTTAATATTTTCACTTCATTGAAATAAATCTTTTATAAGTATTTATTGTTTACTATTCTAAGCTATTTTATCAGTTTTCTTTTCTTCAGTTATATTTGTATATTGTATGGGTATATAAATTAAAAGTACAGATAACAATACAACTTTACTCAAGAATGCAAGAAATGTCGCCAGCAGATAGCAAGAATGCAGGTAAAATTAGTTATTAATATTTAATATTTGGAATTTATCACTAAAATACACCAAAATGGTTTACACTCAGTTTCCTAAAATGTAGGGATCAACGTTTCCACAATCGAGTTTGTGGTTATGATATTACATTTTTATTACCTACATTGATTAAATATCTTTTAAATTTAATACTTTAATAACCAGCAGAAAAAGTAAATATAATGTAAACTACATTTCAAAGTTACAAAAACCTAGACAGAGACTAGACTTATAAGCTTATGTAACGTAATATAATAAAAACATAATAAATAATATTTTTTTTATTTTTTTATTTTTTTATTTTTTTATTTTTTTATTTTTTTATTTTTTTATTTATTTATTTATTTATTTATTTAATTTTTATTTTTTGTATTTTAAAAGTTTCAACTTATTTCAAGGAAACATCAATCAGCAGTTATTATTTCCTAAACTTTTAATAAGTTATAAAAATATCTCAAACATGATCAGTTGCTGAAGCTACAGTGTATAAGAAGATAATTAAAGTGACTACCGGTACTGCTGATATATTTGTAGCTTTTAAAACATAATTTCTGCATTATAAATTAATATTAAATGATAAATAAAATACTTGAAAATATGTAGAAATGCAAAATATATTGAGGTCTCCAACTTAATTCTTGGCAAGTATGGTTTGTAATGCAATATAATAAAAACATAATTAAATAATTTTTTTGCATTTTAATAGTTCTTAAACTTTAGGGAAGTTATAAAAATATTATCAAACCCTGTTCAGTTGCTGAAGCTATAGTGTAAGGAAATAAATAAAATGTTGACTTTGTAGCTTTTCAAACAGAATTTCCGCATTAAAAATAATATTTAATCAATTAACATTAAATGATAATAAAAATACTTTAAAAGACGTTAATGCAAAAGGTCTTCAAACTCGAGTCTTGGCAAGTATGGTTTAAATAAATAAATAAATAGAAACTTCAATAAATTATATCAACTGAATTTAAAACTCACAAAGTTGAAACAACATAAACTTAAGTAACTCCCCTTTAATTACTACTATATAATTATTCTTCAAATTCTTTAAAAAAAATAATAATCAAACTTTAAATTTAATGTAAATTAAAAATTTTCACAAATAAACTTTCTCATTTTTTGGAGCGCCACTAGCTGGTGCTGCCACTCTGTGGTGGAAAACGTAACTATCCACTAAAGTTTAGATGGAGATGCAAGACTCATGTTTTGGAGTTCTCATAGATTCAAAACATAAAAAAATAATTTAAAAAAGTATCTTTAAATGATCTACACTGACTTCCAGGTGAGATAAACTGTCTGTGCTGCAGATTACATAAGCTTTGATGATATTGTGTTGTGTTTGGATACCTTGTATCATGATGACCAAGTTTGATATATTCCTGAATCATAATCTATATTTAAAAGATGCTAGATATCTATAATGAACTTACTTATAAAAGGCTTATATGATTTTGATCAGAAAATAAGCAAGTATAGCAATTCAACACATGTAGTGATGTAAAAAAAAAAAAAAGTGGATCTGTGGTTTGTTTGTATCTGTCTAGACACAGGACAACACTTTAATGCTATAATTTGCTTATGGTATAGTATAAAGCAATGTTTAAATCTTAGTAAATTTTAAGATGCATATTACTGAGAAAATGTAAATCTGATATAATAAAATATTCTTTATTTTTTAATAGAAAATCAAAAAAATGAAAACTATTTTACCAGTGCTATTTTGCATCCAGTTTTCTGTTGGAATTCAACATACTAATATATACATCGATGTTGGTAATCCATACAATAAAGTCATTAGTAAATTCTGGATGAGCACAGGTCTTTGGTAAGTAAATACTTATTGAAACAATATTAATAATTGAAAGATAAAATTTTTTTAGTCCTCCACAACCACATGAAAATGCAGATACATATTTCTTAAGTAATGATATGGAATTAAACCTGGCATTAATTGGTGGATTATCACAAGATGAAGAAATGCAAGTCCGGATTCATTGGTTGCTACAACTTGTTAACATTTCGTAAGTTAAAGCCAAGCTTCAATTTAATTCAATTTTTAGTAATAAAATAAACATTTTATTTCCAGTTTTATAAATCAAGTGCCAAATTTTGATTTCACACTACTGGATCAGTTTCTAGACACAATAAAAACAAATGGTCTAAAGCCAGGCTTTGAAGTGATGGGAAATCCAAATAATTTCTTTCAAAATTTTGAAAATGAATCTGAGGTGCATTTGTGGTATCAAATGGTGAAGGAATTAGCAACACACTATATTGGTAATCAATAAAAGTTGTGTTAATAATTTATAATAAATTTTATAAACTATACGAGTGGTTCAAAAAAAAAAATAAGATTTATTTAAATAAAAAAAAAAAATACTGTTTCTAGTTTACTTGTGTATGACAGTTAAGTCATGCATTTGCTGCAGTTCATTTACAAGTGAACTGGAAACAGAATTTTCCTCATTTGAACCACCCTGTATAAATTATAATTTATAATAATTATAAATGATTAATACAACTATTTTTTTCATTTTTTATTTTCAGATCGGTATGGAATAAATTACGTTCAAAAGTGGAACTTTGAAAGTTGGAACGAACCTGACAACCATGATTTTGATAATATAACTATGACAATCCCTGGTTTGTTTTAGACAAGTACAATAAATATTCATTTTAATGCAAAAATATTTTCATAGGATTTTTAAATTATTATGATGCAACTTCAGAAGGTCTCCTAGCTGCAAATGAAAATCTGAAATTGGGAGGTCCAGGCAACCGACTTATAGCAAACCGTTCACCAACATCGTGGGCACTGCTCAAGCATTGTTACAATGGAACTAATTTCTTCACTAATAAAACAGGTGTTCGACTTGATTTTATCTCAATTCACCAAAAGGTAAAATATAAATTTATCTGTCAATGTATTGATACATTTCAAATTTTAGGGGAATGGCCAATCACTTCCAATACTGCAAGGTGAAACAGACATTTTCAACAATATAAAAGAACTGTTTCCTAAATTCGCAACATTGCCATTTTATAATGAGTATGAAAATAACAACATTGAAATTAAAATACAGGGTGATCCAAAAAAAGTGATTTAATTCAAATGAGGAAAATACTGTTTCCAGTTCACTTGTGAATTGACTGCAGCAAATGCAATTCGATTTAACTGTCATACACAAGTAAACTAGAAACAGTATTTCTCTAATTTAAATAAATATCTTCTTTTGAACCACCCTGTATAATATATTTTACTAATTTTATAATTTTATTTCCAACATGACATTGTAGTGAAGGTGATCCACTAGTGGGTTGGAATCGGCCTTTACAATGGAGAGGCGATACAACATACGCTGCAATCATTTCAAAAGTAACTTAACTTTATTATGACTTTACGTAAATTAAAATTTAACATACAATACTTAATTTTAGATTATTGGTCAGCATTGGAACTTGCATCTATCACCAGATAATACTCTACCTACATACTCGCTCCTTAGTAACGATAATGCATTTCTAAGTTATCAACCTCACATATTCGAACAACGAACACTAACTGCAAGGTTTCAAATAAATAACACAGCAATACCTTATGTTGTGTTAATTAGAAAACCAGCATATAATATTTTTAAGATGCTTTCTTATTTGGGAGAAACTCCTTTACATCTTAGACTTTCAGGTAAATATTAGCAGAGCTAATTTTAAGTTGTTATTATCCATCCTCAACTAAAAATTCGAAATATTTCTGAACCTAACTTTGATACCATATACCGTATTTCTCGATTTATTTCGTGAGCCATTTTTTCCTGTGCGTCAATTTTAGGGGTGCTTTTATTTCGAGGGTGATTGTATTATTTTCGTATTTTTTTTCTAAATCTAAATAACCGATTTTTTTTTTATCAGAGTTTATAGTAAAATTAATTAATTAATTAAAATTAATTTTTGATAATTTTACTATTTTAAAGAAATAAATTGGTCAAATCTTATTATTCTGATTAATTTGTGGTAATTTCAGCATTCCCTCCCCCCCCCCCCCCGCCGGTTTATTTCACATTGTATTGTTATAAAAACGTTAGGGGTGCGCTTCTAATTCGGGAAGGGGGAGAGGGAGCTACTATTTCAACGTGCACTTCTAATTCAAGAAATACAATATTTATTTTTGTTTTTATTTTTTAAGTTAATGGCAGTCAAGTTCCACTCAACTCCAGTAACGTAGGAGTAATAACCACAATTCACAATCAAACATCACACCAAGACAAGTAAAGTCTATTGTTTAAACCTCTTCTCTTTTCAGAGATAAATTGTTTAATTTTATGCTTCTACTCTATTTATTTAGTTGGTATTCAAGTACCTTACTATACTACAGTAATGATACAAATACTACCAACAATGCTACAGTCAGAATTAAATTTTCAATTACAAATTTACCTTCAAGACTTACAAGTAAATTATGACAGGCTTAAAAGGGTTTGACAGTCCCTTAAACGTCGTTACTAGCAGATTCCATTGTATATATAAATTTATTTCTAAATTTGCATTGTACAGCTTTAATGGGTTGTTGGTACACAATGGATGACACACTTAAAACCAATCCATTCTACGTATGGAATAAAATTGGCCAACCAAATACTCCAACCAGACATCAACTTCAGCTTATGATGAATGCAGAGGTATTCCTTGCCATTATCAGCATTACAGTATTTTACAACTTATAATTTGATTTTAATTGTTTAAGGAGTTTATGACCACAGGTCCATTTCTAATTTCTTCACCTTCATACTCCAAAAAATTCAAGTTACCATCTCCTGGAGTGCGACTATTGCACATTTGCCAAAAATCTATAAATCCACCAGGAATTGTACGTAAAGAAAAAATATTGTAAATAAAATGTTAAAAACCAGTATTAATTATTTCAGGTAACAAATGTCAACATTTACAACATCACTAGTAATATCATTCTGATTGTTTGGAAAAGTAATGATGCAAAAACAAGGTAATTAAAATTCTACATATTGTAATAAAATATCTGAACTACCATATTTTTATTTAAACATTTTATTTTTAAAGATGCATTAAAACATTTGAAATTGAATTGTCAAGGAACTCATCACTTGGTCCCTACCAAAGAATTAATTCAAAGGACACAATTTTTAATACTTTCCATTACATTCCTCAAAGTATGATAACACAAATGGCGTTTTTCCTATGACATTATTCAAAGAAGTAAATTCTTGTTCCAGTTCCTACTCAAGAAGTGGAAAGTGACAAGTATGTTCGTGGATTTTACAGAATAAGAGCAATTGACTATTGGAATCGAAAAGGACTTTATTCAAAACCTCTTGAATATGACAAATAGTAGAATATTGCAAAGTATAAGTTTGAAAATATTTCTTTAGAAAATATATTGATTTTATACTCTGTTGAAAATGACAAATTTCTTATTTGTTAATAATTAAAGTAATTCAAAAATATTTTGGTTTATTTTGGTTTCACCAACGACAACTAGTTTTACACTAGGTATTTTTAATATAAAAAAAAAATCAATAAAATGTTGGAAAGCAATCTTTTATGCATCACAAAACACTGATTCGAGTAATAACAAAATTCAAACCGGAAAATAAATAACCAGAACTCATTACTGTGAATGAAATAAATATCATTTTTCATTCCTTTTATAAATATTTTCAAGGAAAGCAACACGATTAATAATGCATGTTAAGTCAACATAATGATGCTTTATATAAATCAGCCATCATCTATTTTTCAAATTATTCAAATTAAGAAGAAAAAAAATCAGTATTTAAAAAAGTGATTTTTATTTTATAGTCACTTTTGTGCAATACAAATGCAATTTTAAAATTTCTAAAGACGTAAAGGTGCACAATGCTCGCACTTGACTTTGACTGCATTTCAGACACGAGCAAACGTAATAATCAATACAAAAGACATAAAAATAACATTGACCCAGAACCTAGTGACACCAAACGGAACACACAATAAAAGCATGTGTTCTGGTTACACAATCAAAAATTAGTTGATTCATTAAAAACATTTTAAATATAAAATCAATTGCAAATGATTTGACACTAATTGACAGCTGCAGTCATTAACCACATCTAAATATCAATAACACACCTTAATGATCCCAATTGATTTATTCATGTTAAATTTTCTGATAAAAATTTTAAACATAATTTTCACCTTTACTCAAAATCCAATATAACATCAGCTTCAGGTAAAACAAGTACTAAACCCAAAATTTAATTAAAAACAGTGAATTATCATTAACCAAACATCAATCCAGTTATGTAGGGGAGGGGGGAGAGAAAAATCGTAATGACGTAACCGCACAGTTGCCTAGCAACCATAAAAGTGCAACAACACATCAAACTCATCATATCCACGTCAGAGACCAAAAAACGACGCAAAACTGCAATTGAAATCGAGGTAACACCGACAATCCGAATTTGCATGCGAAGACCTCATTGAACCGATCGCATAATTAACTCGACACGCACGCTCACCCAGAACGCCCAAAACCTGCTCTTTCGCCTCCACTTCGACCGGAACTCGGAGAAAACTCAGAACCCCACTTCCGGAAAGCCGCAAAAGACGCTGGAAAAACGTGCAGCACTTCTTAGATCTGCTGCATGCAATCGACCGCGCCGTTCGTCACGAGCATCGATCGAATGACGTCACCAACTGCGGCTTCTTCTTCCCCTGCGCGGCAGCGACGGACACCAGCAGCTCGACACCCCAGCTCCAGCTCCAGCTCCAGCTCGCCGAAACGCAGCCACAGAGATGCCGGGTACCTAGAAACGGATGTGGATACCCTGATAAGCCGGCGAGTGTTTTACAAACATGAAAATCACGTTTCCCATCACCCAATCCCTGGTTCCCTCCTTGACCAGGAACAACCTAAGGCTTTAAGCATGCTAAGCCTACGTCGCCCGCATGAGGAGCGTGGGAATGACGATGCGGAGCGCGCTCGCAGCATGGAGTTCCTCCTGGATGCTGATAACAAGGTTGCTGCACAACCCCCAGAGAACCAGCTCATGCACGGGGAAGGGAAAACGCTCTCGGAGCACGAACTGCGCATCCGACGGTCTCTTCAGCGACTGGATGTGCCAGAATGGTTCAAAAACTCTCCGTACAGCCAGGCGGGCAGTTTTCTGCTCAAGCGGAAAGATGACGACCCGGATAAATGGCCGGGTCTTTCGTCGAGAACGCCTTCGACTTCTAGCGTTTCTTCGTACCACCGATACACTTCTCACACGCCGAACGTGGCTGTGTCTGGTACGTCAACGCCATCGTCTTCGAGTGTCATGAACCGAATGATGCCTCCGTACTACTGGAGGTATCCAAGCAAATGGTCTAAAGAGAGTCTGCAGAGCCCGGTTTCACCGTCGCCCATGCAGGAAAGAGGACAAATGTTTGCTAGGTGGGGAAGCATCTCTACGTCTCCATCGCCTACAGGTTAGTCAAATCGATAATGTGTGGTGCTGGTACTAGTGTAGCTGATCTACCTTTTGCACCTTTGCATTTGCATTAAAGCAGGCTTATGTTAGATGCTTTTAAAGAACTGTTTGAGGTTTATTTGTAAACTAAATTGTTTAAGGTATAAGGTTCAATTAGATTTTTTATCTTTTTTTATGATAATATTAAGTACACATGGGATTTAAATTAAAATTAATTTCTTTAAGTGTAGAGATAATTGTAATCTCGTGTTCAACGTTGATTGCATCAAATATTTAATGAATTAAAGAAGTTGCGGAGGTTGGGATGTTGCGATAAGATGTACTTTATCAAGTTATATTTTATAAATTTATATTTTACCATGGTTATCATCAAATTTAGAAATAAGGGTTAAATAGCTTAAGTTTTCATCCAATCTTTAATGCTCATCACTCAAAGCACAAATTTATTATGTGGATAATTAAAGTAATAATTATTAAAACAAACCCCAGTGGAAATCTGCAATTATTTTATGGTATTAAAATATTAGTCTATCTATTCAAGCAATGCAGTGAAGAAAACGGTTGCAGAATATTTAAAGCAAATACTCAGCAAAGATTTAAAATAAAAATCGAATAATTTTTTATCAGATTTGTAATGTTTCAGACTAAACATTAATCAGCTTACAACTAATACTATTTTCTTTGTTTTATTTAATAGGATCTCTTCAAAGACCGGTAACAACTCTTTTAACTCGACAACCATATTTAGGATGGCGATCATCCGAAAGACTGACCCGGGAAGTATCCAGTGCTGAAAGCACGCCAACCCACACATCGAATTTCTACCGATCTGCTACTGAAAGACTTTCGGCAGGTCCTGGTTACTATGCTCTTCGTTACGGTGGCTATTCAGCAAAACCAAGTAGTGAAGGAAGTTTATTGTCTGCTCGAAGGGCGGTTTCAGCTGGTCCATCACCAACTGAACCATCAATTGAAATGCACAAGACCTCCAGCACAAGCAGCAAGCCGCCACTCCCGCCTAAACCTCAATTATCACCAACAAGTGGACTTTACAGACCAGCAGTCATGCAGCAGAATGGAGATAACGACAACACGATACATGACTACGGTAGTGTAAGGGAAGATGGCAGTCCCAAATCACCCAGACATAGAGTTATATGGATGGAGTCATCTTTCGTTGGTGTTAAACCAGTTATTGATAATGGTAAATTAATTCAAGATGATAGAAGAGAAATGGATTTATCTCACGATTTGTCTCGTGGTACTACTCCATCACCAGTTCAAAGTGGAACTACTTCGGATGAAGAAGAAATAAGATTAGGAATAGCCAAACGTTCTTTTGGCCAACTGAGATATGAAGAAGGTGAGTAATTATTAATGAAAGAAAAATATCTTATCTTTAGAAAACCAATAATTTCCACACAAAAGTTGGCATGGTTTAAATTAAATGGAAAAAAAGAAAATGTTTTCATTCCTATGAGTTTATTGGCACTTTCCTTTTCTGTTGGCAATGGGGTTAACCCAGCAAATCAATTTGTCTCAGCCATACTACCTGTTCTTAGCAAGAGCACTCCAAAAATAGCCAAATATGGATGTTATATAAATTTTTAAAAAATCAAAAATAGAAAAAATAACTGCTTCCAACAATCAATACTTAATTACCAATTAAGCAGCGTCAAATTAAGCCTTCAAATTAATAAATTAGCTGACGAGCAGTAATTAAAGCACATTAATTATGTGTCAACTTACTTTAATTTTGTTTTAATAATACGTAAAAATTTTAACAACTATCATGTTACCGGTAATAAATAATTCTAAAATTCAATGAACTCATTTAATATTTAACCCTGGGCATCATGTGTTGGGTCATACGCGACCTGTGTTGTCAAAAAAAAATTCTTTAAACACATTAGTTGTCAAAAAATGCCTAAAAACCCAAATATATTTTCTATTGAATAGCTAAATAAAAATAAATATGATGATACAACTTGATTTCAGGTCAAATTTGACCCAACACGTGTATTATGCATCACATTTAATGACTATTTTTGGAACATTGTTTGAGGTTTTTATACTCAAAGCATTCTGGGAATGTGTAATGTGTGCCTGCACTGTAAATTCAAATGTCTAAAATATGGCTTCAAATCAGATGTGAGACTAAATATTAGATGTATAAAGTTAAAGCTATCTAAAGTATAGTGTGTATTCAATGGCTTAATGTGGAATTAGATTCTTAACACATACTATTTGTGTCTGCCAAGTGCATTATTTTTAGACTGCTCAAATGACTCAAAAATGGCTTCAACTTTAGACACTTTAAAATCCTTAATTTTAGCTGTTTAGATTTACAATGTGTGCATAGCCCTGAGTCAGACTTGAACCAAGAGTAGATAAAAAGATGCTTTTCAGCCTCTGTAAACTCAATGTTAAATAGCTTAGAAATACAGAAATACTTGGATGAAAATAGTAAATCTCTAACATTTTTTTTTTTTTTTTTTATCAATTTCAGAAAACGAGTCCAAAGACTCTGGCTCATCACTAGCTGGTCTTGAAGAAGTACTCGACTCACTTCTTGCCATACCAACAAGTTCCCACTCTGTCAGTCCATCATCCCGATCTCACTTATACATAGGAGATGACAGTGACACTGATGCTCACGGAAACTTAACTCCCGCACGCCAAAACAGCGCAGACGGAGTCAACCACAAGCCTTCAAAACTTTATCATGGAACAATCTCAGACCATCTCTTGGCTTCTACAGTTGGTCAATCATCAACCGACGATGACACTTCATTTTCCCTCCTAGACAAAGATTATTACCAATCACAACGATCCTTAGGATTAGCAACTCCTTCACCTAAACAACAACTTTTGAAAACAGGTGACAGTGACATGCAGGAATTACATGTTCACTGGGGACCAGAAGAAAAATCATGTCTAGAACAACAGTTACCAGCTGAATCAAAAAATGACCTAGCAACTTTTGCAACTTATGTTAAAACAGATGATGATATCAAGGAACCAGGTGAAGTGGCAAACGACGCGGCTAAAGTTCAGGATTCAAAAGCCACTGCCGTCAAGGAGTCGAGCAATGCCGTCAAACTGCGACGTGGGTCAGAGCAATTGCGAAACTTGCTTCCAGATGATTTATTAGTCAGATGTAGCTATCCAAATTGTGCCAAAACCGTCGAATGGGTGGAAGCAAGACGTTCGTTCAAAACATGTCATAATTGTTATACTTATTACTGCAATAGAGAATGCCGACGAATACATTGGGACAAACATCGGCGCACTTGCATGTACAGCCGGATACGTAGTTTATGCAAACATGTCATTCTTCGTGCGCGAGACGATCCCGCAATACAGGCACATTTAACTAAATTGGCACGCACAGGTATGATATCCCAAGGTCGTGGCTTTGTCAAATTGGCTTTTCGAAATCCGGAACTAGTCGAGCGGTTCCTTCAGCAAGGGTGGCAAGCATTGGAGGATAATCCCATTTACGTCGCATGGCGAGATCTGTTGCCGCAAGAGCTAGGGGCAGAGATTTCGCACGAGGTAACCGAATTGTGCAAACAGTACAACCCAGAAGCTAAGTTTATTTTACTAGCAGCGGTGTACCTGACGAGAGAGATCCCAGAACAGCCGGTGCCACGCTGGGAAAGAGAGGTGATAGCAAAGTGTGCGAAGGTGTCGCTTAAAAAATTGGGATCTGATGATTATAATGATTCGCTGTTTGAGCCAGATACACTCATTCTTACAGCTGTGCCTCAGCCGTCTGATTTGTCGCCCGAGAAGGCTCGCGAAAGATGCTTGAACACCATCTTGCGACACTTGCGACAGCGCGGTGTGAGTTTGCGACATCAGTTCCCGGACGTGTTTGAAATGCTCACAGCATATGTTGAACGTAGTGAAATTTTTCCACCGATAACTATTTATCCTAAAGACGGCCGAACGGGCAAAACCTTCATGTGTCTAATAATGCCTAACACAGAACCAGAAATAGCAGAAATGATAAATGACTTTTCCCGAAAATAATGTTATTCAAAACTTATTGTGAATTCAGTAATTACCATTTAATCTGCATGTTTCAATTTAGACCCGTGCTCATACCAGTTACTAACCTTCAACTTGTTTTTGTTCCAGTTACTATTGTTGGTTGAGTGATATTTTTCAAGCGTTTTATACGATCAAACAATGACTCGGAATTTCCTTTCGGTCCTTAATGGGGCTGGATGGATACCTTTGCTTTTACACAAATTTTGACTGATAGATGGCGTTGCGATCTAATGAATGAATTAGTTAGAAATGTTTTTCCACTTTTTCTCAATAATCACTGACCCAATTTTAAATATTTTTTAAAATGTTTCTCTTAACTAGATTCAGATTCCAGCACAGCCACATTTTAGAAAAAGTGACTTAAAAATAATATTTTTACAATTTTGGTTGGGATCAAGAAAATGTTGTTTAAATAATTGATTTCGGTAATTTTAAGTCGCTTTGATCCAAAATTTGACAACGCTTGATCTTAAAGCTAAGCTAGTTAAGAGAAACATTTAAAAAAAATTAAAATTGGCTCGGTAATTACTGGTACTGAGAAAAAGTGGAAACACTTTTCTAACTAATTTATATATTAGATCGCAGTGGCATCTATCGATCCAAATTAGCATAAAATCAAAGATATCCAACCCCCCTTAATACTACTTTGCCACATGGCAGTCATGTTTTCACTGTTAATTTATGTGTACTTTATACACAAAAAACATATTACGGAGTTTAGGTATTAAAGCCACTCTGAAAATTGTAAATTTATTTAAATTGAAACTACAGGTACTTATTAAATATGTTGTTTAACGTCTAGTTTTTTGTTTTCTCTAAACCGATTTCGAATGTTATTTTCTGTAGTAATTAACGTTAGTCCAAACTCTGCCAATTATTAAAGTAAAGGACAAAATATTTCTAAAACTTGCATATTGGCAATAACTTTCTTCTTATTTAGAATGATCTTGTATATTTTGCTATAAGGGAAAGATATTGAATGCAATTTTGTGAGTACTTTTTAACATTTACATTTGGTATTAATGAGTAGACAGCAAAATCTGTGATGCCATTCAGAAGGATAAAATAATGACTGTGTTATTTATTTTAATTTTGTCTACTTATAGTAGATATAGCAAGTAAGGATATGTCAAATAAATTGAAATTTCTTTCATTATTAATATATAAACTTTTGTTTCTTTCTTTTTTCTCAACTTGTTGACAATTTGTGAAAAGGAAAGAGTATTTTTCAAAAATGATTATTAATTATCATTAAAATCAATTTTTTATGTATTATAGAAACTTTACTTGTCTGGATTTAGAAATAAAATTACGGCTGTTGAT
The DNA here is from genome assembly GCA_034695745.1 of Geophilus truncorum. NCBI lineage: Eukaryota > Metazoa > Arthropoda > Chilopoda > Geophilomorpha > Geophilidae > Geophilus > Geophilus truncorum. The sequence continues at coordinate 6,815 of JAQFZP010000277.1, read as the reverse complement.
TTAGGATGCCTTTATTGAGACGTGGTTTCCAAAATAAAATATCTCCAATTAATAAACAAGACTGCATACCAGTATGAAAAATGATTAAAATATGAATCCTCAAAGTGACAACAACGTTAAAAATTTATCTTAAATAAAGCCACTGACTCAGATATTAACTACATACTGTAGTTAAACGTTTATTTCATTAAAAAAAAATTTCTTTACTTTCTATGCATCATAAACTACAGTGAAATCCGCGAGTAAAAACATTTAAAGGACCGCCCAAAAAAAGCCGTTATAACCGATTGTCGTTATATTCGGATTATTTTAGCATTGCTTGAGTAGAATAAGAAAAAAAAATGTAGTTATAACCAAAATGTCGTTATTTACGGATTCCACTGCAGTTGCAAATTGATGTCAAAATTATAAAAGAGCTTATAACATTGTAAGCATTAAATAAAACATTTACCACAATTTAGGCTTAATTGTTATTAAAATTTGTGCTCAAATAAAATCCAAGATTAATGCTAAAACCAGATATGGCACTGAAGGGTGAAGACTTCAATAGCATCAATGAACTAGACCTCCATTCATCATCAACCAAATTTAGATAATCTTTTACCCACCTGGTCACTCCCTCCCATTGAACAGATAGAATTATTGCTATAAAAATCGAAACTGGTATAAAAAGAACGAAATTTAATCTTATAAGACTAAAAAACCAAAGTTTATTATTTTCCAAAGAAAGTGTGACACTTTAAGGTCACCAGTGGCGAAAACAAATTAATAGCAAACAAGGTCAGCAAATTTTAAATTAACCTGCCAAACAGAAATATTTGCTAAAAACGGTGAAATAATTTGGAATTTTGAAAAATGAGATATAACAATCGTAACATTGGTTTGCTTGCCGACGTTACAACTGTAAATGATTGCAACGCCGGCAAGAACAATTTCTTTTTCGTAATAAAAAATTCAAAATATAAAAATTTGTGTCAGAGTCAGAGGTCAAGACAATAAAAAAAAACATTTCAGCGACAAAAAACCTTTGAGACTTCACTGATGGAAAAGTTTCGAGCAAAACTAACTTCAACTTAAAACTAAATTTAAAATTTTTGAAAATGAGATTGGTTTAAATGCCGAACCATCCACTACTGCGCCTGAAAAAAATAAAAGGCCAAAGAAAACAACAATAAATAAAATTCGTCAGGCTGCAGAGAGAGAGAGACAGAGAAATTATGCTTAAGATCGCCAGCAGCTACTCTGGCCATACGCAACTTGTCACAAAACAATACGTGACACATGTCTAAAATATGACAAGTCCAAAAATTACAATGTCCAAACTCTAATAAGATCTGGGGACCACCAACAGAACAAAAACCAAAGGAAAACTAAGAAATACTAACCAAAATGAAATAAAGAACAAGAATGGCAAATCTTATCGAAAGCAGAAATAGAAAATAAGGGAGTGCTTGTATGAATTTAGAAATAATACTAAACTTGTAAACGAAAATCACTAGTCATTTAAGCCATACTATAAATTAGTGCTCGAAAAATTATCATTACTTAACTTAAATCTCTTACAAATACTATACTATATATTAATTTGCACTCAATGCTGTAATTTTGATAATCTTAAATGAGTACAACTTAAATTTTGCTGATAATATATAATGAAAATAATACAAAAAATAAAATGACAGGATTTTGACATTAAGACCTGTTGAAAATAAAAATTCAAAATATATAAATTAAACATTGTAAATAAAATTTGATTCATCTCTAAAACAACAAACAGTAAACAGTAAACAACAAACAAACACAACGCATCAACCACCTCGAAGAAACATGGCGTCGAGTGAAAATGAGAAAAAAACAACAAGATGTGACGTCATTGTTATTCGGCATTTAAATTAACGAAAATTTAAAAAAATAAATTTAACGCCGTAAATAAAATAAATCATAGTTTGAACATCAAAACAATACTCAAGAAATTGAAAATGCAAGATATTAAGCTATAACCTACAAGTATTAGATAGAAATAAAAATACGACCCTAGATAAAATTCATACATGGCTGCTGTTGTTCACAATTGACATGAGAACACCAACCGTTAACATAAGCGAAATCTTCGAAAAATTGTCGAAACTGAATCGAAATGTTATTCATCAACTAGTCTTTTATGTTAATTTCGTAAAAATAAATTGTAATTCAATCGTTTAAAGCATACTGAAAGGCTAAACCGAAGGAACTCGAACCCAAGCATGGAACGACTAGGAACAACATCGCGTCGACCGTCGAGTGAAAATGAGGAAGAAACAGGAAATGACGTTATTCAACAAATGCCCAGGAAAATTCATTTTAAATAATTTCGTAGAAGCATGCATACCGTACATTTTATCGTAATATCGTAAAAATTGTTTTGAGTTAAATATATGCAGATTAATCGAAAAAAATGTGATTTGACTCCTTTACACAACACAGCAAATGACGTTTCATATCAAATAACGTCAGACTTGTTTACATGTTCTACAATTCTAAAAATTAAACAAAATTAAACTAAAAACAATAAACAATAAACAAAAATCCAAATCGAAATCTTCTTCTATACCAATTCTGTTTTAGCAACTGTGTGATTGGCAATCACTGTTCTTAATTAAACCATCTTAATCTCCAAAGTTGCAAAGAAATTACGAATAGGAGATCCATTGTAAAAATATCAAAAATTAAAAACAAAAAAATTTATATTTTAAATTTGAGAAAAATAAATATAAATTTTAACAATATTCGAATTTCACCACACATGCATTAGATTGATTTCCGTCGCAATTTCCGTCTTAGATACGTATTTTCCAATCCATCGACCGATTTTCTGGCTAATTGACCCAAAAACGGCGATTTCTGCCCACAATTGTACACCGAATCAAACAATCTAACAATGATGTCACACAACCGTTGATTCTTACAATTCGTTTTTCGCATGATAACTTCACCTTTTGGTGCCGATTCGACAATTTCACCCGATTCATTCGAAACATTATTATCAGTGACTACTTCAAAGGTAATGTTTACTGTTTCGTGTTTACATTCGTGTTTCAACGACTTGCAATGTCGCTTCATATTAAACGCATACACAGTTTCGTAGCAGCACGAATCGCAACGAATTTCTTTTTCCTCCGAATGCACAAGTAAATGTCTCACTAAGTAACTCCGTCGATTAAAAATCATACAACACCCATCGAAATCACATTTATAACTACAACTGCCTTTGTGTTCTTTTTTTTCGTGTTGACTATACTCGAAATAAGTGGGAAATTCAAGATTGCAACACAGTTGTGGTTTTGCTAATATTGTGTGAACAGTATCAACATGCCGATTGAAGTTAAATTTTCGTTTGCTTTTGTAATTGCAACTTTCAATGTCGCATTTCCACTCAATAACATGTTCAATCTTTCTAATTTTCGCTTCTTTCGCTTCGGTAATTTGTCGTTTTCGTTTTCGGTTTATCTTGTCTTTAACCGGAACAATTTCGTGAGTGGAAACGCTGATTGACAAATCTGCCATTACACTAAAGTTTCGTTGCGATTTCTGATCTAAAATTACGTAGATGTGAGGGGCGCCACCGTTTTCCCCTATCGCCCTTGTGCCTTGTAAAACTGACAACTAACTGAATTGCGGTCAACGAAATATGTGAAAATTTTTGAGATGTTCAAGATTTATACAGATCTTTTATGATTTTTAACGATTTTTTTTTTTTTGTATACCCACAATCCTTATATTTTCTTGTCTGCACAGTAAACAAAACGTTTAAATTAAATCCACTAACGTCGTCAATATGTAAAGAAAATATTGTGTATAAGAAACAGAAAAATGAAAGTGTAATGTATCATACCGACTCCCGGAAGCGGCTCAACATATTTCACTTCACCGAATACCGATTTCTCGAGAAATACGATATGGAGAATTACGAAAAATTTTCCTATATTGGCGGCGGTGCTTTCGGAAACGTTTACAAGGCACTGCATAAAAAAACAACAAAAGTAGTGGCAATTAAAGAAATCGTAGTAAGGAACAACCGTAACCGAAATTTGGCAATTCGTGAATACAAAATTTTAACGCGACTGAGTCATCCGAACATAGTCAACTTCATCAAATCCCACTTATCGACTTACCCGAAAGCCTTCAAGCTCCATCTGGTACTCGAATATTGCAAATACGATTTGAAACAACTTTTAGGAGACACGAAACTCGAATTTACGCTTCCCATCATCAAGAATATCGCTTTACAATTGTTATGTGCAGTGTCCTACATCCATAAAAATGAAGTTTTGCACCGCGATCTGAAACCGGCTAATGTCCTCGTCACCGAAAGTGGAATGGTCAAAGTGTGCGATTTCGGATTGTCGCGTATCGCCAACTTCGAAACGAAATACACGACCAAAATCGGGACTCGCTGGTACCGATCGCCCGAATTGCTGCTCGGCACCGATAATTACGAACAGATTGTGGATATGTGGAGTTTCGGATGCATATTCGGTGAGTTATGGACTCGTTTCGTTATTTTCCAGGGGTATACGGATCACGATCAGTTATTGCTGATCGCCGACCATTGCGGTTGTATATGCCCCGAAGTTTGGCCTAATGTGACGGAGTTACCTTTGTACAAAGTAATAGAGGAGCTGCCACGAGGAGAGAGTAGTCATTGTCGAATACAAGAGTTAAGTAAGTATGTGACCGATTCGTCCGCATTGGATCTACTAGAGAAGCTGTTACGTCTTGATCCGTCCAAACGAGTGGATGCAGAGACAGCGCTGAACCACGAATTCTTTTCGACTGAGCCTTTGCCAGGAAGTTTGAAAGAAATTACGGCGGTAAAGAATGTTTTGCCACAAAAAGAAGAAATTATAGAAGTGGCTCCAACAAAGCATATCCAAGATTCGTCGATAATAATTGTTGCTAAGAAGCGAGTTCTGGAAGAAATCGAACCGGATAATGTTGATCTTAAAGCTAAAAAGCGGCGTCTTGACGTCGCAGCCGAAATATTTAATAAAAGGTCAAATAAAACAAAGGTTTCTGTAATTAAAAGGTGTTTTAAAAGTGTTTAAAAAAATGACGTTAAAGGAAAAGTATTGCTCAGGGATGCCAGCAACTTTAGAGCAATATGCATCATTGTAAACACCGAGTTATTATATATTTAAAGACAAATTTGGACGAGACGGTGTAATATTTCACGACTTCATTTTTAACGTTAGAGTAGATTGTATACAAAGAGCCAAGCAACCATGTGAATTATTTAGGAAAAGTGTTCATTGTCCTTTATTTCTCCGTAAATTGGTGCCGAAACTCGGAATCTGATCGTGACGAACCAGGAAGAAACGATTGTTGAAATGAGTTGCACGTGGAAAAAACGACTCTCGACTAACATGGCAGATGAACCAGCAGAGATCCAATAAGAAAGAAGCCCTGCGACGACTAATCACTGTACTGACGAACAAAACGGAAAACGAACTAAAACAACCAGAAATCACTCAACTAGAGTTGATTCAGTTGAAAAATCAACTCAACAACAAAAAAGAAAAACTAGCCAAAATCGATCAAAAAATATTGGAACCACTCGAAGACGAAATAAATGGAGTACCAAACAAAAATTCTAAATCTGATTACCGCATTAGACGAAAACATACGAATTGCAAAAGAACCTTTACCTTCTTTCCTTCCTCCCACACCCATTCGTTTCAGAGTGTTTTTGATCGCACTATTGGCCGTCATCAAACAGGCGTTTCTACAAATTGGACTCAAAGACGGAGACTGAGATTTCGTGCGATTCTTGTGGTTTCCGGAACTATGGTACTTGAAAGACTGAGTCCCTACCTCCTAAACGGAACCATCAAACACCACCTAGAAAAATTGAGAAAGGAATTTCCGGAGACGACGAAGCAACTCGAAGAACAACCTTACGTAGACGATCTCGTGTCTAGCCAAGAAAACGTCAAACAAGCTGCGAAGCTGTTCAAAAGGCAAAAATGAAATTGTGCAAATGGAAAACCAACTCAACAGAATTAAGAAAAATCTTCGAACGGGAACGACCAGACGACGTAGAAAACAGCCAATAAGAATTAACAACAGTACTAGGACTATTATAGGACATGGAAAATGAAGTCTTGAAACTAAATATGACGGAGTGGGCCGAAGAGCCGTCGAGAATCGGAAACACCAAGAGAAACGTACTGCAAACAGTGGCCAGAATCTACGACCCCCTGAGGGTGGGCCAGCCCATACACCTTAGGCGAAAAGTTCCACTTCCAAGAAATTTGGAAACAACATCTCGACAGGCGAAGTCTTGCACATCAAATAACATTCAAAAATTTATTTTTAATTGCAGCGAGTTTTATGTCTCTTAAGTTAAGGCTAATGTTAGTGCATACAATTCCTGATTGGAGCAAGCAGAACCCTGAATTCAGTAAGTCATATCACGCAATCATGCAACTTTTTATAAACATAAAAGCCAATGAAAATAAAAAGTTAGTTTGAAAACAGAATTTAAAAATATATAAAGCCAACCTAAAGCAATCAGAAAAGTTATTTTAAAACAAAGTGGAAATGAGTGGAGAGATGTAATTAAAGTGATACTTGTGTAAACATAAAAACCAATGAAACGTTAGTTGAAAAACAGAATATAAAACTAAGTTCCTTAAGTTAGGACTGATGTGAAGAAGAAAAAGAAGCCAATAGAGAGAGAATAGAGAAAGATGTGTTGCATTGAGCAAAGCTGATGCTTTACTGATTTAATAATGACATTTCAGTTGCAAAGAAACCTTACTACAATAGCATAACAT
>JAQFZP010000276.1:0-42843 GCA_034695745.1 Geophilus truncorum | reverse complement strand
GTTGTTATCTCATTAACAACACCTCTAGAGGTGTTGCTAAATAACAATCAAAATTTGTTGTTATTAGCAACCAAAATTTTTCGTGAATTTCGATTGTTGTTAAATAGTAAAAATTATTGCTAATAGCAACAAATTTTGGTTGTTACGACTTAACAATGTTGTTAACTCGTTAGTGAATTCACCCCCTGGGCTGTATAATATTTTTAGAAATAAATAAACATTAATTTAGTTACAAATTTCACCACCAGGAAATTTTTTTTTAAATAGGTAAATATTAGTTAATAATTTTGTCACCAGAATAATTGTTTTTAAAAATACAAATTAGTTAAAAATTTTACCACCAGTGAAATGTGATTTCCAAAAATGTCTCTAAAAATTAGTCTCAAATTTCATCACCAAAACAAATTTTCTTAAAAAATATATAAAATGTTTGTTAGGTACTAATTTTGTCACCAAAAAAATTGTTTTTAGAAATACAAATTAGTTTAAAATTTTACCACAAGAAAAATCTGTTTTTTAAATATGTATAAAAATTAGGCATAAATTTCAACACCAGGAAAAATATTTTTGCAAAATAGACAAATATTAGTTATTAAATTTTGTCACCAGTAAAATTGTTTTAAAAAATACCAGTAAAATCTGATTTTTGAAAATTAGTCATAAATTCCACGACCAGAAATTCTTAAAAAAAAAAAAAAAAAATACATTAATGTTAGTTACAAATTTTATCACCAGAGTATTTTTTAGCAGCGCCCTCTGAAGAAAGACGTCGTGTGTGGATTGAGGTGAGAAATAAAGTTGGGTATGGAAAGAATGCTGGGGGAAGTTGTAGGAGAGGGGGAAAAAAAGATGGCTTCTCGTCCGTCTTAACAGGTAAGTAGTTTTAAAAGAATTTTATGAGCGCCATAAAAAATGTGAAGGAAGTAAAGGAAGGTTCTCATAAAATATACACGGCGTTCATTACGAGCGCACATTTTTACATGTTGCTTTATGACAAGCTTCTGTTTACATCTTTGCGAGCTTCTGCCAGCGTAAATTGAGGATTATTTTCGTGATGGAAATTATTAGTTTTTTTTTTTTTAATGTCTTTGTTAAAAATGATTTATTGATTGAAAATGTTTTGTGTTGGTAGTGGATGTGTAGAGGGTCTAAAATGGCATTTCCGGTGGCTAAAAATTAAAGTTAATTTAAAATTTGATTTAAAATTTAAGTTTAGATAGTTTTAGCCTTTAATGTTAGATTTTCTAGATTTAAAAAAAATTAAAAAATAAATTTGGATATATTTTATGCATAAAATTTGACTTGTAAAAAAAAATTTAATTTTAGACAATTTATAAATCCTAAAAATATTAAAAAATAAAAACTAAATTCCAAACATTTTCAGACTCAAAAACATTCAACCCCTAATTTCATACGCAAATTGTTGTAATTAAACCCAAAGTTAGCTCTTTGATAATTTTCTGAGGTGTGGTTGCACTGATTAAACAATTGACACATGTTTATGATGCAGACCACGACGCAGTGTTGCTGTAGAATCTTGCGAAACTTAAATGAATAAAATCTCAGTATTTCAAATGACAAAATGTAAAAAAAATTATTACTGATCTCGATTCTTCAGCTCATGACAAATCGAATTATGTAAAGATTTTTATGTTTTGTCGTTTGAGATATTTTAGTTAAAGTAAGACTTTTATTCGTTTACGTCATGATACGTTTGGTTTCGCAAGATCCATGTTAAGATTGTGTATAAATTATAAAATTGCGTAGTGATTAACAAATGGCGAGATATTTATGGATAGCATAGTATTTTTGCTATTATCTGTGTGTAGTATTATCTGATTCTGTAGCTTTTGTGGATTATAACATTAAATAAAATTTTTGTAATGAACATACTTAAAAAATACATGAGTCATGTATTTTTTAAATATGTTCATTACATGTAACATGACATTTTCACTAAAAAAAAAAAAAAAACCCACTCCACTCACAAACCCTAAAAAAAAAATCACATGATTAAATCATCCCCCACTCTTCCCACATCTTCATTTCATTTATTCCCTTCCATTCCATTCCATCCAATTCAATTCCCCGTAAAACTAACAACAATAACAACAGGTTATTAAACGGCGCATCTCGAAATAAAAGCCGCGCAAACCCAAAGTCCGCACTTGCCCATAAAGGGTTAATGGTCAATTAAGCTAGTGATGATAAAGTTATTACCCGCTGGATGAGTGCGAACCAAACGCGAATTCAGCGACGGGATTACCCCTTTACACACCGCCAATTGCCAGCCAAATGCTCCTAATGGCACTCGCTTTGCTCCCGCCGCCATTTTGCACCCCTCGCTTCGCGCACTGAATTATGGCTCCACCAATCTCAGGTGTAATCAGGTGCGTTCAACACCAGTTATTTGTTTCTTTTTTTTTTCTCTCTTTTTTTCCTTTGCTCTTCAAGGAAGACGTGTGGTGACCACTGTGCTGCAGGGAAAGAAACCTTTATTGCAAAGGGGAAAAAAAGAGGTAAGAGTGAGTGGTTTTGTGTTCCATTCATTTCTCCAGTTGTAAGGGTAATAATTGTGTCACCTTTTTGTCTTTTTTGCGTTCTAGTGGTGGTGAGGTGTGAAGAAATGTTGATGCAATGTCGGTGCAATGTTTGGTAGATCTTAAGAGCTTACGGTTTCAATGTTTTTGCGATTTGGTCATTTGGAGGTGGTTGAAATAGTATTTCCGGTTGAAATAGGAATTTGATTTTTTTATAAGGAACAAGATGTGGATGTGTTTTAGATGATCAGTGATTTTTGTGCAATTAATCAAACCGGAAGTGTCATTTACGTGTCCTCTAACTTAGCACATGTAGCAATTTGGAGCAGTTTTTAATGCCACTTCCGGTTTGATGATAAGTCTAAAAATCTCAGGATTCCGAGATGAATAGTTTTACTAAGTGCCCTGAAAATTTCCAGTCCCTAAAAAACGTAAATGCCATTTAAACTAGCTCTAAATTGCAATAAAATTTAAAAATTACAATGTCTAGCAATTTGGACCGATTATTAGTAACACTTTCGATGTGACTCTAACTCTGAAAATTTAAGGACACCGATGAATTCGTACAAAAAGTCCTAAAAATTTCAAGTTCCTGAACAAACCGGAAGTGCCAATAAAAATCCAAGTAAAATTTGAAAATTTCCATTTATGGCAATTCGAAGCGAGTTTTAACACCACTTTCCATTTGATTTTAAAGACGAAGCTTTTAAGAGCACTGAGATGCATATTTATACTAACGAATAAGTGACCTGAAACTTGCAGTGCCTGAAACTTGCAGTAACTGCCCTTATTAAAATCATGAGGGCAGTTAAAAAGTTCTCCATTTATAGCTTTTTGAAACGTCTGACAAAAGCACTTCCGCTTGCATTACAAAGCTATAACTTTAAGACAACCTGGAAGTAGTCTTATACTACATCTACAGAAAATGTCAACTTCATCAGTTAACCTAAAGTGCCATTTAAACCCCTTCCAAATTCCAATCTCCATCAAAATCACAACAAAGACCAATTTTGAGCTAGCTTTAATTACACTTCCGGTTTGATCAAAACCTCTTCCCTCTCACAACACTCACATCCATAGATGTGCTAACTTCTCATAAAATTCCAACCTTCTTACCAAACCGGAAGTGCCTTTAAACCCACCCCAAAAACGATAAAAAAAATTGAACCACAAATTCAAACATTTGCTTCACTGCATTACTCACATGCAATGACTACCTGAGTGTTATGTTGATGTTTCCCAGTAATGCATTTTCAATGTTTTCCATCAAACTCCCCAAATTTTACTTTGTTTTTCATCTCTCACAACTTTTCTCTCATTTTTTTTATTTCAAATATCCGAAATTATCAAAATTTGTTGCAGTTGCTCACATTTAATACCTAAAACAGTAAAAACAAGAGATTTATTGCACCGAAGGACGATGGGTTTGAGAATATAAACTTTTAATGTCGCCCGCTGCAACCGGAGCCACATAACACAATGACTATAATGGGAACTGTGCGACGCGAGTTCTGTGCACACAACTCCGATAAAATTCCACCGCAAGTCGACTTGTGAACCTCGCAATTTGAAAATCAAAATGAGAAGAAAAATTGGGCAAAGTGGTAAATTGAATTGTTTTAGCTGTGAGAAACTAAGGCCAATTTCTGTAGTCGAAATGACTGTGCTAGTATATGTCTGGAATATTAATATTCCAAAAGTTTGTATATTGTGAATAAATAAAGTGTGTAAAAGGTTGGTTTAAACATGTGGTAAGGGACTTTTGAAAACTTTGTATAATGTCAAGTTTTGATTAAATAAAAGATAAATTTGTCATTTATTAAAATGTAATTTATATTTGTGTGTTGTTTTAGTGTAATGTTGCATGTTTGAAAAGTAAGTTTGAAAAGTTTTATTATGCCTTCTGTCTGACCCAAGATATTGACAAGTATTTATGACACATACGTTGCATCACAAAAACATTTGAGTCAAAGCAATTCAAGGGGAACAATTGGAGAGAAAAAAGGTAACTACACTTGCAAACACATTTTGAGTACCGTATTAATAAGTTATTTTCAGTTTCCTTGCACTTTTAAAAATGTTCCAAATGGCCACAAATGCAAATGAGATAGACCAACAAAAGTGGCAAAAGTCAGCAAAAATGAAAGAAAAAAATTGTGAGTTGATGTATAAGATCTGGTCCAGCAGATAAGAGTTGAAAAATATACGGTAAGCAGAATAAAAGAGGCAGCCATTTTGGGAAAAAACACAACCCAGTTAATCTAAAACCCGAACAACATATTACAACTTAATAATACATACCGGTACAGAAATAAATAAAACCTGATTATCTAGAATCGAATAAAATTGATTTTCAGTCAAAATCACAATCAGATTCTGTACATGAATGTCTAGTTTTGAAAATTTTTATTATATCTACCGTAAATTAAAAGCCATTTATCTAAAGTTTACTTATTTCTTTACCAAATAAATAATTTTTATTTAAAAAACGTGAAATGTAGCAAATAAACAAAACGACGATGTTTGAGCACTGAGCAGAAATCCCACGATCTATTGTACCGTATGCAACCAATCCCAAGAAAATGTACAAAATAATTTTTTATTTTTCCTCAAATGTTTTCCTCAAATTAAACCTTTTATAAGTTTTTTAAACACAAAACTAGTTAATCGTGTCACTAATTCTATAGATTCTCATAATAATCTATTTTGATAGTTTAAAAAATCCAGGAAAAATGTCGATTATAAAGAATCTAATTTTTCACAAACTGATTCTGGAAAAATGACGAATTTTGCACCACTTCCGGTTTTCCATAATCAAAATAATCGAAAGAATCAGAATAATCAGCCTAACTTTGAACTCACCTAATGTCTTAAGGTAAGAATATTTGCACAACTTACGCCATAAAACCATATCATCTAGAAAAATGAAAGAAAAACTAGAGAAATAATATTCATTTAATCAACAGAAATAATTTGTTCTCAAAACAAACCTCATCCATAACCCCACACAAAAAAAAAACAAAAAAAAAAAAACGAAAAATATTTTTATAAATTAAAAAAATCACAAAAATCAAAAATAATTCCTAAAAACCACCATTTCTCACCACAATCAATTTCTCCCATCAAACTGACAGCCCAACACACTTCCCACTACCCAAAAAAAAAAAAAAAAAAAAAAATTAATCCTGTCCTTGTTAATCATCACTTGCAACACACTGACTATTTGTCAAAGCAGTGAAAATAAAACGTGCATGGAAAGTCAATTTCAGCCTCACCATGTCGCTTTACGAGGTCTCAATTAAAAGCGCCACCACCCGCCCACTCACCTCTCTCAATCTGCATATTTAGCGAATCGACGTCGCGCATGCGCACCAATTAATTGCTCTCGTTTCGAGAGGCCATCAGGTCGCTCGTGTCACCAATCACTTTTCCATTTCTCTTTTTTCGCTCTTGGAAAGAGAAAAAAGCGAAATGGGGGAAAAGGTGGCAATTTGTGATAAATTTCCTCGTTTATTGCTCTTTTCACTTTAGAGTTGAGCAGAGATTTTACGAGTTTAAAATATCGTTTTTATAATAAAAAGTCATGTTTTAAATGCAATTAAAAGTTTTCTTCGCGTAATTTGATGGGATAAAGTTGTTAAATTTTTTTTTTTAATTCTAAGAGTAGGAGAAAAAATAAATAATTTAATATTTTTGAATAATTTAATTAGAAGAGTTTTAAAAGGTAATTTTTGTTAATTGAATGTAATTCATCTTTTCTGATTGCCTTGGAATTATTTTAATTTTTAATTTAATTTTTTTTGAGAAAATATAAAATTTTGTGAATGTTTTGCTTCACTGCATTACTCATGTGCATTGCAGTGAAGTTAAAGTTGTTTGGTTTGATATGTGTAATTGAAATTATCAAATGTTAGTTTTGTTAGCTTTTTAAATTTCTTTTTAGTAAAAATGTAAAATAAATTGAATTTTTTGTTTCTTGCTTTTCAGTGATACTCAGGTGCATTGCAGTGAAGTAAATTTCATTTTTAATTATTTTCTTGTGATTCTGTTCGCACGAGTTGAAAAAAAGAGAAAAATGTGACATATGTTGAAATTTAAAAAAAGATTTTCCACTTGTTTTGCTTTGCTTTTTTGCTTTCCTGCATTACTCAAATGCACAGCGGTGGAGTTAAATCTGTAGTTGTGGTTTTTAATCAATTTTTGTAAGTTTATGCATTAAAAAAGTAGAAATAATCATATTTTTAGTCATTATTTTAAATTATTATTGTATAGATATTCAAAAGTAATCTATTATGGTCATTTTAATTAAGAAACAAACATGCATTGCAGTGAAGCTCTATTTGACTTTCTTTTGTAATTATAAATTCAATTTAAAAAGCACTTAAATTGCAATAAAATATAAAATCCAATATTTTTAAATTTTTTATATTTATGGTTTTCTGCAACGCAGCAAAGTTAAATATGTAGTTTGTAATTTAATCAACTTTCCACTTTATTTAAAAAAAAAAGATGAAATAATTGCATTTTAAATTATTTTTAAAAATGTATAAAGTACCAATATGTACAGAAATAAAATTACATTTGACTTTTCTTAAAGTAACCATAAAATCCAACATTTTTTAAAAATATTTTTAATTTTTTTCTGCATTACTCAAGTGCACAGCACTGAAGTTAAATCTCTATTTGTAGTTTTTAACCAATTTTCTAAGCTCATTTATTAAAAATAATAATAATTATATTTTTCACATGTTTTTATTAATTCAATATTTTTTATCTTATTTTAATTCTTAAGTCATAAATGTACAGTGGTGAGAAACTTTATTTGGCTTTTAATCACAAATCTAATACTTTTACATTTTTTTCAATTTTTTGCTTTCCTGCATTTCCCCAATGCACCGCAGTAAAGTTTAAAAAGAAAATCTATTCAATTAATATCTTTCACCACTTTTTTCCATGAAAACAGAGACAAGTGCAGTAAATCTCCTAATTAACTGAAAACATGTCTACCCTTTCAAAAAACTACAAAATATTAGAAAAAAGTCAAAATGTCATCAGGCAATTAAATAAAATTAACTTTTCCTTCTCTCACTAATCACCTAAAGCCAATTAAAAACAATTGACATAAATTTCATTAAAAAAATCAAAAATAACAAAATGTCAAACCAAACCAATTAAAAGCACATCTTAAACCGAATCCCTACACACAAACCTACATTCCTGATTAGCTCTGACTAAAATAAAAACTTTTCCATTGGAAAATGTATTGGAAAATTGATGGAAAATATACATTTCACACTCTGAAAAACAACTTTCACTTAAGTTGTAACTTTGTCATTACTGCAACTACTTTTCCAGAAAAAAAGCCCGCCTTTCTCAAAATCGAAATAAAAAGCCGCTATAAAAATCAAGACAAAGTTGACTTTCTATGACAATTTTCCCTCAACTTTCAGATTTAGTAGAACTTCAACTTTCTACAACAGCGATCCAATAAATTTTCCATTGGAAAAAATTCTAATTCAAGTATTGAACAACTCGAACAACTTTATTTAAAAAAAAAAATGACCGATATCTGAGTTGGTGTTGACGACCCCAACAACATAGTCCATCTACTTTGCACGTCTTATTTTATCGAGATTAGGCCTCTGGTACCAATGCGCGTCGCCCTGACAACGCCATCGTTCTCCCCGCATCTGCATCCAATCTCCCTCAGATTGACATTCACTACCCCTCCTCGTGCAATCTTGTCACTAACGCATCGCCAAACACCGATCCCATCATGTGCGCCACACCTTTTTATTTGCACGACTATGTAGTGACGTCATGAGCTGGCAAATCCCAGTGGTTATCGGGAGACGTGAGAAATGATGCTGGAAAAACATTATTGAAATAATGTTGATGACCGTTCAGTGAGAATTGCAGTAATTTTTGTAATCATTTAGAATTGCGTATAATATTTTAAGATTGTGTTAGTATCACTGCCTAAATTAGGATTTTTCTAATTAAACATTTATTAGAAAAATGTTGTAGAAAGTTGAATTTGTACAAAATCTGAAAGTTTTAAGAAAATTCTAATAAGTTTTTATAATTTAAGACCAAAGTCATTTCCAAAATAATGATTAATTTACTTTAGTTATGTGGCAAACCCTCTTTCACCACCACTCCTACCCCAACGCCCTCGGTGGTGAAGAGGGGCAGCAACGCAGACTAGTATGGTACCGTATTTATCATTAATGTTTATCATATACATTAACTTTCTCAAAGTTCCTAACACTCCCATACAAGTTAAAATAAATTACAAAAAATTAAATATTTACAAACTAAAAAAAAAAAAAACATCCTGCAGCAAAATTCAACATTCTACAATTCTCACAAAAACAACATCCACTTATTTCCATAACCTGCCAAAAAACCCTGTTGTTTTTGTGTAAATTAAACATTCCCCTAAACTTTACAACATTTACCCAATTTCCACATCTAAATTTCAAATTAAACACAATTTCAAAACTTTCTGCATAAAACAACATCACAGAGCCCTCTAGTGGCAAACTACTGCAACTATAAAAAAAATCCAATATTATTTCCTCTTTTACATTTTGCAAACTTCCTCAGCACAACTTTAATAAACTTTCATTTAGGCGCCCCCTATGGGTAGCCAAGAAAACCTGTCACAGATTATAAATGATGCTATTCGCTGATTGGTCCAAATTGAATTCGGTCTCACAGGACAAACAAAGATTTCTTTTCTCTATATAATGACACCCAAACCCACTTATCCCCTTAAGTAATAGATTTTACCCAAACCCCCATTCCCTGTCCAGTCCTGCGCATGCGTGCAATGATTGCTGCACTTTTATTGATTTGCAATATCTTGGAGATGTCAATTAAGAATTTATGCTGCAATCCATCAATGACTTTTTCATTTCTTTTCTTTTGCCTGTCTACTTTATTTCTAATCAAGTTGCAATCACGTGACATGACAAGAAAATAGTTTAATCCGATTTGCATTTTCCTATTCCAATTTAAATTTTTTTTTGCAAATTTCAATTTCTTTCCCATTCTGAATCAATAATTAGATAAATCGGAAAATGGTTCGTCGTGATGAGATTTCATTGCTGCTAGAGGTCGCTGCTGCAAGTGATGTAATGAAAAAGTAGGCAACTTCACTGCAAGGTTAGTTCGATTGAGAGATGGGTTTTTTTTGTTGTGATTTTGAGTGACTGAAAATGGCCACTTCCGGTAGATTTGGAGTCTTGATTTTTTTATGGGTAGCTAGTTGGTGTTAGAAAATAGGTGTTCTGAAAGTTTTAAGTTTTTTGGTAAACCAGAAGTTGTATTAAAATAGGTTCAAAATTTAAAAATGATTAAAAAAAAAAAAGACTTTTTAGCAGCTTGGAGGGGCTAAAACTAGCACTTCCGGTTTCGCTATAAACTAAATTTTTCAGTGACAGATTAAACTGTGGAAGCACACATATAAATAAATTTGGCTTTTTTATCAAACAGGAAGTAGCATTTAAACGCGCTCCAAATTTCTATCAAATGCAATGAGTGACACTGACTCAATTTGGAGCAGCTTAAAATAACTCTTTACTCAAATTTACTCAAATTGCATTGTATCACTGCAGTGTGCCCCGCTCCTTTAAAACTCTTTATTTCTCATTCGGCCACTGAAATCGGTTACAAATAGCAGTTGGCCGGTCACGTAATATCAAATTCCCAATCGATGACTGTAACCAACTCCCCACTTGTTTCAATTACAACAACTGGAAAATATTGACTCCGAATCGATAATAAAACTGTCTTGACTTTGATGGACGATCCGCTCTAAACCGGAACTAAACCCGAGTAATAAACTGGAAACGAAATTACAACCAGCACCGTATGCCGCATACAAAACAAAACACTTAAACTTCTCCATCTATTGTCAGAAACAAGTGCTATGTAACACCTTACAGTGACAATAAAGATTGTGTAGCATTTAGAACAAATCTGACTTTTGAGTGAATTGTATAAAAAATATTAGAAATCTTGCAAAAACAAAACAAACTTAAAAACCCACTCTAGAATAAGTCCAAAACCACTACAAAAGCTGCCCCTTGTAGCATCAAATGCCTGCAATGCACATGTTGAATTCTAAAGTTAAAGCATTGTAGGCAATTAATGAAAGTACTACATCAGCAGCCCTTTATGCAATTCCCACAAAGAGTACAACATTCTCATAAATGTCATTCAAGTCAAAAAAATCTCTGTAAATCTAAAATATTTTGTCAAAAAATCCCTGAACATTCCTCAAAATCTATTAAAGGTCACAACAAATCTCACAAAATCTTCATAAATCTTTTGTAAATCCTTACAAACACTTCAAAAATCTTAGCAAAATTATCACAAAACTTTGCAAATCACTAAAAATCTTTGCAAATCTTTACACATTTTTTAAAGATCTCTAACAAATGTCGACCAAATTCTCACAAACTATTCCAAATCTCTAAAAAATTATTAGCTGTATTCAATATCTTTTGTTTTTGCTATTTATGCAGTTTTTAGAAAATGGTATAACTGTTTGCCATACTCTAAAAACAGCAAAAACAAAAGATATTGAATGCAGCTATTGTAAACCTTAACAAAATCTTCACAATTTACATATAAAAAAATTATTAAAAATTTATTAAAATATCATCACAAATCCCTCTTAATCTGTACAAATATTTACAAAAGTCTTCACAAATCCCACAAACTTTATCAACTATACTTAAGTTTGACTAAACACCCCCCTCCGGTCCCTCCCCATCCACAAACCCCCAGAACTCCCAAGAAACAAATAAAATAAAAACCACAAACAGCTTTTCGCCATCACTTTGCATAAAATCAAACATTTTCCATCACTATACAATAAACTGCATTTACAACAAGCAAATTCATTTTTAATCATAAACCAGTTGAGTTCACTTGACCTTTAAATCGATGCACCGCCAGACTCATTTATTCAATACCTTTCACTCAATCGACTTAACTAACGGCATCGAAGAGGGCAAGTTGAAGATGAGGTTGCACTGCGACCACTCGCCTGTCACGTGCCTAATTAAAAGCACCAATTAACATGGTGTGCTAGAGCCCTCAGTGTCAGTCTCATGCATCTGACACTAAGCGTCGCTGCAAGATGCGGGATCGAGATCGAGGGTCAGCTGCTGTTACTGCTACAAAAAGCAAAAATAAAACCAACTTCTCATACCCACAATTTAATTCAAGAACAGAAGGCTTACATTATCAGAGTCGTAACCATTACAGTTACTAATAATAATAATAATAAACAAATAAAAATACAATTAATTCAAATACTAATAATAGATGGCGCCACAACAAAAGCAGAGGTCCGAAAGTAAAACTAATTAGCGACAGAAGCAGCGGCGGCGAGTTGCGTTAAGCGAGGGGAGCATGGGAAATTTACGAGTTGCAGTAAAGCCGACGTCGCCGATCGTCCCCACTGGAAAGAATGGAGTCAAAGGCCTCTGGTGGTGGAGAATGGAAGTTTCGTTGTCTTGCGTTGAGGCGATCGATGGGAAGAGACGAGGAATGATCTCTTATGCAGTTCTGGAGCAGAAGTGTTCAAATTGGGAGTGCGATGAGGTGATGCCGCCTTGTCAATAAGGGGTTGCTTTTGGAGGAATTGTTTTTTCATTTGAATTTCGATGTATAGAGGAATGGGGCGATGTTGGAGAGTATCGATTTTTAAAAATCAATTTTTTAAAAATAGAAATTGATGTTAGTCGATTTTTTAAATCGATATTATTCAATTTTTTTAGTAAAACATTAAAATCGTTTTTTTTCTTTGATATTAATCGATTCCGAGTTTTTTCATAAAATTAAAAAATAAAAATAAAAATAAAAATAAATAAATAAATCAAATTTTTAAAAAGATTTGGTATTAGTCAATTGTTTTCATTAAAAAAAAAACAAATTGTTGATATTTTATCGTATTGTATATCGATTTTATTATTTTTTAACAAATAACATAACGATAAATATTTAAAAAAGATTTAATCAATCAATGTTCAAAATCGAATTTATTTTCCACGATATTTTTAATTAAAACTTTTTTTGTTTGATAAAAATTTTCGTCACCGATATTTATCTTCTTAATCGTTATTTTTATAAGTAAAAAAACCTCAAAATTCTCGTATAAACAACTTTTCCCGATATTTCCATCACCACAATTAAAAAATCGATTATTTTTTGACGCAACTACGATAACTCATACTATTCTTTTTCTTAAAAAAAAAAAAAAAAAAAAAAAAAAAAAAATCGATTTTAATTAAATCACACTCCATTTTCATTACGATAACCACATACACAAGTTTATTAACGGCTCAAGTGAATAGAGTCGAGATGCAAAAACCCGATGTTCGTAAAGCCTTCAAACTTTTTAATGAGGAATTATTACCATGGCAACAAGTACATTTACATATTTGATAATCTCCGTTCGCAATTCACTCTCGTCTCACTCGTTCACTCTCTCTTAATCCCCAAACTCAACAGGCATCTTCTCCCAATCCATTTCTTCCTCTACATCAACTCCAGCAAAATGGAGCGCCGTTTGATTGGCTCCCGTCAATCACAAATAAATAACCCTATTTTTTTAACTCTCGTTCAAAAAAATCGCTAGTTGATAACTGAAAATCGATATTTTTTTAAATTAAAATGAAAAAATACTTTAATATTTTATGAATAAATAAAAAAAAAATCGATATTACAATATCAATTTTTCAATTTTCTGACATTATTTAATTTTTCTCATTTTTTAATATTGTTAATCGATATTTTTTAAATAATTTTTGCTGGATGACAAAAATAGTCGATATTTTTATTTCGTACCATACATAAATCGATTTTTTTCGTGATTTTCTTCAAATTTCACAACACAACAAAAATAAAAAATAAAAAATAAAAAATCGATATTTAATCATAATACGTTTAATCGATATAAAAATCAAGTTCTCTGTGATTTTTTAATTTAAGAAAAATAAAAATATCGATATTCTCCATATTTTAATTCAAAATTTTATCGATACCATTATTTAATTCAATAAATATCGACTTTTCCCATCAAAACTCGATTCACTACTCTCATTCAAAAACATCGATATTAAAAGTTAAAAAAAAATTAACATCGATTTTTCATCAATTCAAAAAAACTTGCACAAAACTCCATAAAAAAAATACTAATAACGAGATTTTGTAATAACGCCCTCTGCCGTCAAAATATTTTTTTTTAATTCGAAAATCTCCCACCCTGGCAGAATTTACGCACAACTACTCGTGAGAAAAATAAAGTTTGGATAATATTTTTTTATTGCTGAAGAATCAGTTACTAGGACCCGGGAGACCCAGCATGAAAGACGACGAAAAATAAGTAGAAAATCAAAAATTACACAATAAAAATGGCGTTATTTGCTCGTCAAGGTGGCGGCGTGTTTATTTTAAATTAAATTTCCACTTTTTTCTTTTCATTTTCTGTTACTTGGTTGTTGGAGCTGCGCGTAATTTCATTCCTTTTCCAGAATGCGTTTGATTCGCGGCTCGCTTGTTTCAATTATCTTTAACCCGCACGCCCGAAATTTGTGTTCGCGCATGCGCACTGATTAAAGGCGGTCTTCATTGATCACGCATCGCCAAATGTTTGGTTTTCGCGTGGTTTCAACAGTGTCCCACTTCCATACTTAGAACAATTTACATAGATTTAAAAAAGCGCCCTCTGAATGAAATTTGTATTAATGGATAATAACAAAAAGTTTAAAAATAAAATAAAATAAAAAATGGCGATCAGAAACTTAATTTTTCAGTCTAAAAAACAAAATCACCAAAGTCACCAAATCAACTTTAAAAAATTTAATAACCCCAACCTTCAATATGAATCAAATATTTAAAGTGCATGACGTCATAAAAATGACCGAAAACTGCAATAAAAACAAACCTAAACTCATAAACCAACCACCCATAAAACATCATCATATTAAAAAAATAACAATAAAGCCTAAAAATACACTATAAACCATACAAACAATATTAATATTAAAAAAACCATCTTTAACTATTTAATATTAAAAAAAGTCTCAAATGAAGAGTTTTGTGTTGAGCCGTGAAGCCACCTTTCATTCGGCGGGCGGAGCTTTCCCTCATTTCGCCATAAATTGTCGACAGATGGCGGCCAACCAATTTTTTTCCCCCCATTGCTTTTTATCTTCATTCTGACGAGTTGTTAATGCGATTTTAACATGACATTGTTCCTTCGAACTCGTCTCCCACAATTCCCGCGTCACATGTGGGAATTAGAGAAAAAAATGACATTGTAGTGTTGATGAGTGTCGAATAAATGTCTGGCAAATTTTTATAAGTGTTGTATTGTTGGTGTTTAAGTTGACATTGTTGATGCAATGTTGATTTTTTTAAATATTCTTGTGCTGTCATTAATTTAGGTCAATTGTTGTGTTAGCATTGTTAAATTTACTGTCAATGCTGTTTTATTGTTGTTTCAGTACAGTATTTATAAATCAACTGATATTGTTTCAACAATGTTGTGCTAAAATTTTAGCATTGTTGAAAAGTTGAGTCATATTGTTTCATTGTTGTGTCCAAAGCGCTTCACTATTGTTATACTAACATTGCTTAATTGTTCAATAATTGTTTAAACATTCAATATTTTCACTATTGTTATATCATTATTTCAACATTGTTGTCACAGCATTGTTAAAAAATATATATCACAATTTATCATTATTGTAGACATATACCAAAATTGTGTCAATAAAGTATCATTGTTGTGTAAAAATATGTCAACATTGTTCAAAAAGTGTACATCCAATCTATCGTTACTGCGTGTAAATTTCAACAAAAAATTGTTACATTACATTGTTACAACCTTCTACCAACACAAAAATGTCAACAAAGAGATTTAACCTTCACCACGTGTGTGCACACAATTTTAACACGTCATATTTTATCAATTAGATCGAGAAAAATGACAAGTTTTACCCAAACCAACTATTTACATAGAACTTTAAAAATGTTTGAAAAATAAAAGAACCCACCGTCTGAAATGACATAGAAAACCGCACACATACACATACACATACACATACAGGCACACATACACACACCACATGATCCACTCTGTCAACAGAGTGCGCTCCGCAATCTGAAGAATGGCTAAAAGCATAACAAGAAAAGCACAGACGTTTATCAAACCAATGCACAAATCCTGCATTTATCATCGAAAAACTTGAAGAAATTTTCTCCAAAGATAAATTCAACGTTCCTGTTTATTCTGTGTACTACTTCTACTATATACACGAAAATAAAAAATGGCCATGAGGGTGTAGGAGAGAGGGGGTTAAATGATGAGACGTTTGTGAATATGAATGCAACTTGAAGAATATCGCTTAACGGTTTGGACAAATCCGAACATTGTGTATTAAAATTTATATTCACGAGCGAAAATTCCATAAATAAGTTTCAAGTGGTCGGTACACCGTCGAGATACCTGCGGAGTAATAAATTCCAATAAACAAATCCCGCGCAATTCCCGCTTTGGGACGTCGTGTCGACGAATGGAGGATTGAAACAGTCGCTTATAAAGGAGAGATTTGCCTCTTGCTCATTGGCTCATGTTGCCATTTGGAGTGAGTTTTTTGAGCTCTTCCTGTTGAGTGAAAGGATTGGGATTTTTGAAGTTTTCAGTTCGAGTGATGAAGTGAGTGACACGATGGTTTGGGAATTTTTAGTCAACCGGAAGTGATGTTTTAGAGCGCTTCAAGTGGCATGATTTGTCAATGACTGATGAAATGCTGATCGATCAACATTGCTGTTTGGAGTGAGTTTTTAGGGCACTTCCGGTTGAGTAAAAGCATGTGGAATTTAAGACTGTTTAGATCAAGTGGTTGTGTGATTGACCTTGAAGAATTTTCGTGTTAACCGGAAGCAGAATTTTGAAACGCTCCAAAAAGCGCCACAGCGCAATGAAATGCAAAAGAAATTATCCTAAACGTCATCATGGAATTTTAAGCGCTCAAACGAAGCACTTCCGGTTAAGCCATAGATCCCAAATTATCCTAACACCAACTACCCACAGTGTACTATAATCTCTTATAGGCACAAGCCTAAATGCAAACCGAAAGTAGCACGTACACCCGTTCCAAACAGCTACAAAACGCAATAGACTAACGTGCAAAAAAAATTAAATAAAGAAAATAAACAGAAAAATTACACAAGTCAATTATTACATAATTAACAAAATTTACACTCTTAAACCTTCTTCACATTAAAAAAATTTTTTTTTTCTTTTTTAAAAATCTCATTTTTCCATTTTTTTTAATTACCCACTCTTAAAACTACAATTAAAGCGAGCGGAAGCTGTAAATGAAACAAAATGCGGATGCTTTAATACAATTTCATCTCAAACAGGAAATAAAAAGGAAATATTAATTTTTTAAATTAAAATTTAAGCCTATTTTTTAATTTCCCTTTTAAAAAATCATATTTATTTATTTATTTTATCTCGTTGTTTAATCATCTTATCACATTTCAAGATCCAATAAAAATATTACTTCTTCCCCTCTTTTAATTTCCATCTTCATCCCCTGCCCCCATTGTCCCACATTTCCCCTCTTTTATACCCAATTCCCCCTATAAAACTTGCCTTTCCTGCAAGACAGCCACTCGCCCCGCGCCATCTATTGACAATTTTTTCCTTTATCCGAGATTAAAAGTTTTGATTAAATTTTTTCTCATTAAAAACGTGATTGATCCGATTCGTTCGTTCGAACTTTGAAGCAATGTTTTTTTTGTCTTTTATTGGATTCCAGGATTTATTTAAAGTAGATGGTACTCTAAATTGCCACCAGAGTATGTTAAAATTATTTTATTTTATTTTTTAAAAATAGCAGTAATTTTTTTCTTGTTTTGACAGCTATTTTATTCCATTTCCACTTTGAGATAATACCTTAAATTAAAGGGGAGCATGACTTGCGACACTTATCACCTCAAAAAATTTTAGTCATAAAAACAAACCGGAAGTAGTACTTAAAAAAACTCAAAACTGTAAAAAATGTCAAAAAATAAATTCTCAATTTCAATTATGTGAAAAACTCGCTTTTGGTTTGACTTTGACCACTACTCTCAAATCACTTGGACACCAATCTCCCAACCCTTTCTGTCACCCCAAAAAAATACAGACATAAAACCAAACAGAAAGTGCCTTCTTCGACCGCTCCAAACTCTAGCACCTCGCTGCCCCTTAAAAACAAAGTCAACGTCCATAGACATGAATCCATGATTGGCTTCTCTGCAACACCGCAAATATTAATTAACACTAATCTCAAATTTCGTGATTCTGCCGCCAGTATTCTCAAGCCTTAAATCCCCAATTAAAAGAACAAGGTCAGTGAAGGGCCCGGCACCGATACCTGCGACAAACGATCCTTACGACGAAGTCGTTGCCATGGAAACCGCATCCGACTCGAGATACGCGTCGCCGCGTACGAATTACAATCTTATGAGCTGCGCACAATAGCCTCATCATCTCGAGGCTATTTTAAGAAAAGAGCGAGCAAAAGTCGACGAAGACCTTCTTAGAAGAGGTAGTAGGTGGGGAAGGAGGAAGGGTGAAGGTTGGAAAAAGATTAACATGATTAAAGAAGATGAAGAGTTAAAAAAATTAGCTCGTTTAGTAATCTGATGTTTCGATGTTTGAAATAAGTTAGAAAAAAGTGTTGATATTGAATGTGTAGATATATCGATGTCAAATATCGATTAAAAAAAAGAAATGTCGAAATTCAGTGGAACCCGTTTATAACGTTTCTCCAGGGTCAGGCTTGAAAATGACGTTATAACCGAGTAACTTCGTATAACGCTTACATAGCTGAAGAAATAAAACCGTTATGTTATAACCGGGTTTACACTATAACCGAGTACGTTATAAACGGGTTCCACTGTAATACAATTATGGAAATATAAAAGAATGTTAAAAATTGCCAAAAATCTATGTAAAAATAACAAAGTATTTTTTTTAATCGGTAAAAATATTGATGACCCTATCACCAAATCACCAAAAATTAATTTAAAAAAATTCGAAAAAAACCAAAAAATCGCCATAAATGAAAAAAAAAAAAAAACACAAGAAAATCATTTTTAAAAAAAAGTATATAAAAGTATATACCAATAAAAAAATATCAAAAAGTTGGTGGAAAATAATCTCAGAAATCGATGAAAATTGAAAAGTGTAAAACAAAATTGATTTTAAAAAGCCCATATACAGTAATCTAAAAACATTTAAAATACACCGATTTTAAAAATCGAAAACATCGATAACAAACTCCCCCCCCCCCCCCAAAAAAAAAAAAAAACCATCGATACCCCACCTCCCACACCTAAACATTGTTGTAACGCCATCTATTATTTTGTATTTGAATTTATTATATCTTTATAAGTTTATATGTTTATATGATTCTTAATATCTGATTACTGTCACTACCGTAGTTGCTAGGGATTTTGTTGTCACAGTTATGGTGTTATAAAAAAAAATAAAAAATAAATAAGTTAAAGGTCAAGTGACCTGAACTGGTTTATCCATATTTCTTTTGACATTCACAGTTTAAGAAATTTTTTTTTTTTTTTTTTTACAAAATTTAATTTATCAAAAAACCATTTGGCGACGATTAATTACTGTTTGTGATGTGTAGATTCACATTTAATAATAAACCAATTCAGTTCACTTGACGTTTAAGTGAAGTTTTTAAGATTAAAAAAAAAAAAAAGCATCTGATATCTCCGCAATTTATCCGGATATTAAACACCCCAAAACAAAACTCTTTGTTTAGTTTTTTTTTTAACAAACAAAGATGCTATCGTCGAGCATTTCTTTTCCACTTTCACAGAACGAAAGGCAAGATGAAAGAACAATGGGGTGCGTTGTTTGGTTGCATGGGATGCCACTCTGTTTGAGTGGCAGCGATTGCCACGCGAGCTCAAAAAGAATGGTGGGTCGTGGAGGGGTGTTTGCTCGTGCCATTTTAGCCTGACAGCGCCCCCGAACCATCACCAGGTAATGGCGTGGGTGGTACCTGAACCCGTCAAGCAAAAGGTGAAACACGCACAAAACTATTTGCAAAGTGCCAGCCGAGTGCCAGCCGAGCATGCGCAATTTCATTTCCGTATGGAATTGTTGCACTGATCGTGACTTTAGTTCAACTCGTGTAATGACAGCTCTAAAAATAACAATCATTAAACATAACCGAAAATTAGTATTAAAATGCCTGAAAACACTTCCCCTAGCTATCTCTCAAATTTCATTGCCCTTCTAAGCAATTTCGAGTGGTCAAAAATGGCACTTCCGGTTAAGTGACCACCTCCAAACGTTCAGGACAGCGACACTAACACCCCTTCTGAAAATCCTAAACTCTTCACCAAACCGGAAGTGCTATTTAAAACCCCTCGAAAACGCTCATAATCGCGTTACCAACCTCCCAAAATCCACTGAAACTTCACCACTTTTACACTACAAACATAACTCTTTCTCTCTTCCACCATCATCATTTCCTCCTTCTTAATGGTGTGTAAAGAGTAATTCGAGCTAGCAAAACTTTGTGGTCATCAGCGTCTCATGATGGATGTCAGTGCCCACCACCACAACGAAAAAAGTCACAACAGACACAAAAAACGAACGTTTTACGCACCATTGCGCTTGATAGAGCTGCTCATGCGCACGTCCTCGTTTCCAGACACAATTTCACCGTTTTTATTACCCATAATGGAACAATAACAAAAAACAAATCAAATACCCTAATTTTATTAGTTAATATTAGATTTGAAAAATTAAAGTATGACACTTCTGCTTAAAATATTACGAGGTCAATTTATCGATAGCGACTCGCCCATATGTGGTGGCAAAGTAAAGTACTAACAATCAAACTACTAGCTGGCAGCCAACTATCTTTCTGACTGTTTTTTGCTATGTAGTTGATCGTATGGAATAAGTATTTTGCAATCACGATTTCTGTGAGAGTAGTCACATTTTGCTTACGTATGCGTAGAAAATGTAGTATAAATGCAATCAAATTTTTACATTTATAATAATTGTTCTTAAAGATAAAATAAGAGAATATTTAGTTAATTTAGTTAATCAGTTTAAAAATTAAATTTTAATACATATATTTTTTTTAAAGTTTATAACGATTTTATATAAAAAAAAAAACAACAAAAAAATTGACTCGCAACATTTTTGAAAAATTGGAATCTGTATCAATATCGGCCGATTTTCAATTTTAATGATATCGGTCACGCCCAAGGTGTCAGCTCACCTTTAAACCCTTATTTCCCAACACCTTAACATTACCTTTAAACTAAAAATGGAAATTTTTCCCTTTACTTTCATAATTTTTTTGTCCTAACACACGTGCGAGATGATGGATGACAGGTGCAGATGGTTGTCTTGGCAACCGCATCCGGGTGAATTGTGGACGCTCGAGTCCAGTCTGTCAATCGCGCAGTCGACGAGCCGTGAATAGATGTTGGACGCGTCAGCAACGGCCATTACTAGTCGAGAAAAATGGTTGTCATGGGAACCGTTTCACGCATCAATTTTGACGTTTTATAACGGCATAAAACACAAATGTGTATGTTTTATGAAAACGCCTTCTAACGGTTGTGTTGTTGTTTGACTTATTTTGTATATAAAAAAAGGTTTGTGTTGAAACGTTGTAAAAATGTTACGTTTACGAGAAAATTTGAAATTTACAGTACGTTAAACTGTAAGTTTTATTCAATAAATGTTATAAAATATTTTACTTTACGTAAAAAATTGTTCTTAAACGTTAAAATAATGTTAAAACTATGTTAAAAGTAAATTTAGAATACATTAAAAATTTAAAAACGTTATATTTACGTTAAAATTACGTTAAAATATTATTTTTGTACACTACTTCACAGTAAAATTACAACAAGTTAACTTAACGTTAAAAAATAAAAAATTTATATCTAAAAATAAGAAAACCGTTAATTTACGTAAAAATAACGTTAAAAAGTGCTTTCTAAACCCTACATTATCCGTTAAAT
This sequence comes from Geophilus truncorum, assembly GCA_034695745.1. Lineage (NCBI taxonomy): Eukaryota > Metazoa > Arthropoda > Chilopoda > Geophilomorpha > Geophilidae > Geophilus > Geophilus truncorum. The sequence continues at coordinate 21,205 of JAQFZP010000276.1, read as the reverse complement.
TTAACACAACGTTAAGAAATAAAAAATTCGCATCAAAAAAAATTAAAACGTTAAAATTACGTAAAATTCCAATTAAAATACGTGATATAAAAACATCAAATTTAATCTACCGTAAAAATAACGTTTCCATACCTTCTACCAACAATCCAACAAAAATATTATTCTAAAAACACTCATTTCAACATCAAACCTTTCATTTCAGCCGCCATTTTTCACTCCAACTTGACAGACGACATTTTTTTTACCAAAAAAAAAGTAATAATAAAATAAAAAATATGAAAAATAAAATCCCCAAACCCCCAAACAACATCTGTCAAAAGTCAAACTCTGATCAACTCATAAAAAAATTAATTTCAAAATAACAATAAAAAAATTTAAATTAATAAAAATTTTCTTTTAAGTTCTAGATTTGATAAGGATTGATGGTGTTTTACAACAAAAAAAACATACAAATTGACTGAATACAAGTACAGACCGAATAAAATAAATATTTCACAAAATAATATTTTATGACATAAGAAACCGATATTTGTGTAAAATGCATAAATCGATATTTTTGTGGAAAAATTATACGAAAGTGTATGTAAAACGTTTAAAATCAGGTAAAACCATCGTTTTTCCCAAAACCATTAAAAATCCCTTTATAGCCATTGGCTATCTTCTCGATGAAACTGTAACCATTTGCTTTTCCAATTCCTTAATTTAAATTTACCGAATCGAAAATTGTAACAATTTGTGCGTTTTCGACAAAAATGACGATTTACGTATTTTTAAGCAAAATATCTGATTTACGTTAAATACTTTTTTAAGCATTTTTAAGAAAAAAATACCTTGCGTAAACTCGCTATGTACTTGTATTTTTACATGCCTCACAAAAACCACTTACACAACCCTTCCAACACCACCATCTCCTCCTCCTCCTCCTCCTCCTCCTCCTTGCCAACTTTGCATTTTTCCTTTCAAATCTTTCAAAATTCGCCTTTTTTTCTTCCAACTTGCAACTTTTGATCTCGAGTTTATACCCGTGATTGATGAAGCCACATTTCCATCCATCACATTATCCTGTCTTATCCGTATCACAATACACTCAAAAAGCCTGTGACTGATGGCCGGCCAACCTAGGGGGCGCCACCAACAAAAACCAACATTAAAGGTTAAACCTTTATCCATTTAAGGCTTAATTCCGCCATTTAATGATTCACTTTGCAAACCGGAAGTCATCGCGTCACTAATAAACGTGATAAATATTCCATTCGCTTCGCCACCAGTGTGCGTTCGTTAATCTGTTGTCTTGGAAATCTCTCAGAGACTGATGAATTGCGCAAAAAGCATACAAGAGAGCGTTTTTTAACCCTTTCGCACACCTGGCGCCGTTTGTCCGAGTCGAAAGGCAGTTTGGGATGAGAAATGATGCCAGATGGGATCTGGTAAATGGCGTCTTGTGTGTGTGGGATAATGTGTTTTCTCTATTGACACAAGTGAACTAGAAAGGGAAATTTAGAACATCTAAGAATTAAGATGTGTTGCCATTGGATTATCCGATCCGACGCCGATTTCGGATCGGACCGGATTCGGATCGAATAATTGGATCCGACGCTGATTTCAAATTCGATCTGGTCCAATCCGAACCCGATTTTATAAATGTTTGTTTGAAAATTAAACGTACAGTATCATACGTCTAATTTTTATACAAACATTTATAAAATCTGTGAACTACCGTATTTAAGCAATGGCATGCCATTGCTTAAAATAGTTTACACATTTGCAAACGTATTAATTACATAAATAAAACAAATGACGTAAATTGTTGCATTTTGATAATACTAAATACCAAAAAAAATTCGGAGACGAGAATATATACCAAATTGGTATGTATTTTCGTCTCCAACTTCGCATCGGTTCGGATCAGAAATTGTCACCCGATAAAAATTTAGGATCGCATCCGATCCGATCCGATCCGATCCGGTAAAATGGCAACACTATCTATTGTTAATCTGATTGAAAACCAATACCAAAGAAAACACAAACATTTTGTGAAAAATAATGAGTTGTTTCTATTGACACAAGTAAACTAGAAAATAAAAATATCAGTTTTAAAATTAATTTTTTCTATCTGTCATGTTTTAATCAATGTTAGGATAAATTTAAATATAAAATGATGACGTTTCTGATTTTCCAGTTGACTTGTGAATGGAATAATGTTATTTGAAGGAAAAATGGTAGATCGAGCGATTTTTTTTTCATTTTTTATGGTTTAAAAAGTGATTAATACCAAGTCATTTAAGGTTAAAGAATCGATTTGTCACATTCTTTTTAATGTGTCATGTTTCTCTAAGTAATATGGAGATTCTAATGTAGATATCGATTGAAATTGACTAATTTGAAGTTGTGCAGGCTAAACGCAATGTAAAGTTTAAAAAGATTATAATAATTAAAGTAGCTATAAGAGTTTAAAGTAAAATTTAAAAAATCGAATAAAATTCATGAAAATTTGTAATTAAAAAAAAACAAAGAAAAAAAATCGATATTAAAAATCAATAATTTCACCAATTGTCACAAAATTCATCACTATCCATCATAATCACTATCAAAATTATATATTTTTATTAATTAAGTATTACAATATTCATCACTATCAATCAAAATCGACTAAAAAAATTCACTAAATTAAAACTAAAATACAAAATCTGTATCAAAATAGATATTTCTAGCAATTATCACAAATTCATCAATAGCCATCAAAATCAATTAAAAAAATTCACTAAATTAAAACTAAAAATAAACATTAAAAATCTATATCTTAATCATTTATCACAAAATTCATCGATATCGTATCAAAATCGATTTTAAAATTTTAACAAAACATCGAAAATGAAATTTATGGAGAAAAGAAATAATCGATTTTTGCTATAAATCGATATTTCCACTCGATACTCACCAAAAAAACTAAATAAAACGCCATCACAAAACCTATATCGATTTAAAAATAATTTCAAAATCGATATCCGAAATCGATATCCATTCCCCATTCATTTCTCTCTTTAAAAAAAAAAAATCTAAGAAATGAAACTTTAATGAGCAAACACACGTCACGTGATGTGTGAATAGAAAAGCACACAACTGACTAAAAGCGCTCGAATTTCAAGTGCGGCTCTTTGATCAGCGAGTCACGTGTTCAAAGGGTTAAAAGAGGCCGCCCCACATACCGAAGAATGCTTTCAGCGTTTATTCAATACAAAAAAAAAAAAAAACGGCGGTCGGTCAACAATGCGCCACCAAGCGAGCAAAAATCGAATCAACTCTTTGCTTTCCGTCTTGATGATAAATACTAAGAGTTGACTGATTTTGAAATCGGTATCGACAATCGGCCGATATTTGGAACAATATCGGGTATCGACCAATATTTTGACTGCAGATTCCCATTTTATTCAAAAATGATTTTGGTCAAGTTTTGTCTACGTTTGCGTTCAAAATTTTACGTTTATAACATGTTTGTTTTTAAAAATGTATTACAAACGTAATAATAAAAATAAAACATATCCAAAAGCAAATTTGAAAGCGAGATAAATACACACATAAAAAAAACAACATTTTTTTTTTATTTTTTTATTTCTTTGGAAAATATTAATTACTAAAATCTAGTTAATCAGTTTAAAAATTAAATTTTAATACAAGTATTATTTAATGTTAATGACTGAATTTTGTAAAACAATTTAAAAAAACTGACTCGTAAAATTTTTGAAAAATCGGAATCGGTATCAGCTGATTCTTTATTTGCAATATCGGATATCGGCCATTTTCAGATTTTCATAATATCGATCAAGCCCTAATAAATACAACCATTCTATCCGGCGAATTACCGCGCATGCGCAGACAACAAGAGCGCGGATTGCGCCGCAATTGATTGGAACGAGCAGAGTTCATCGGCGATTGCATTTTATATCCTTCCACATCATCCCGCTCCGTTTGGCCCCGGGGTGTGGATTCTAGATGACCGGTCGCCATATTGGAAATCGTTGATAATTGTTTTAGGTCAATTTTATTAAGGTAGCGGGCGACCGATGCAATTAGGATTAGTTTAATGGAAAAAGGAAAAAGTATGAATTTTTTTTAGTAATTTGTACATTTTTCGGGTATTTTGAGTGCCACTTCCGGTTTAAATGCAACTTTAAAATTTTAAGAATGGTTAATAAGCGTGTTAAACTGCACTTCCTGTGAATTTTATGTATCTAGTCAAGCCGGAAGTGCTTTTAATCTTCGTTCAAATTTGAGGAGAATGTGATGGTTTAATCAAAACCAGCTAAACTAACAATTTTGAAGAGTTAAAAATAAAAATAGCATTTTCGGTTGAAACAAAATTCTGAAAATACATGCTATCGTAGCAAGAACCCATATAATTTCAAGATTACAGGTAAACCGGAAATGCTATTTTGACCCTCTCCAAATTACTTCACACCACGATGAACTTAAAACCAATGCAAAACCAAGCAATTTGGAGAAAGTAAAAAAACACTTCCGGTTGCAGAAAAAAACCTAAAAATTTAAGATCACCAAGTCTTCCAACTATAGCTTCCACACAAAAAACATGAGACATCCAGCACAACCGGAAGTGCCTGTTCCACCCCCTCCAAATGGCAACCTCATCTTGTCACCATCACCATCCTTACCTCTACAAAACAAGTCAAAATCAATATCCCTAATTCCACCAGTTCAAAGACTTAACCAATTTCTTAAGCCTTTTAACCATGAAATGCTTTTATCCCCCTCTCTCTCTCTCTCTCTCTCTCTCTCAACTCCTTTCTATCTCTATCTCTCTTTTTAAAGTTTACCCTCGAAGCAAATGTTCCAAGTTTAATGGCAGCAGCGTGGGGTGTTTCCTGGTACCATTAGGCCTAACTTCCTCCCACCACCACTCCACTCCATTTTCCTTTTGCTACAACGAACCGTTAATTCAAGCAAAACACGCCATTCCCACCCCTGCCAGCGCCATCATGCGGCAATGGCCCAAACCGTCCTCCGCGACATCCTCGCTTTAACGCACCAATTTTTACTGCTAGCCTATTGGTCCCTTTATGTGCTCCCAGTTCCGGCGGGTGGTGGATGCCCACGTTATTTATGGACAGCAATCTCATCCACTCGTAAATATGGGACGGGTAAATACCCATGGCCGCTTTAGATTCATTGCTGTGGTCGTTACAACAAGAGGGAGGAGGAAGTCGTGTTTGACAAACGCAATCAGAAATAAAAGATTAACAAATATTTTTGTCTGGCTTTTCACCCTGTGTTTTGACGAAGCAAATATGAACACTTCCGGAAATGCCAATAGTCTGGCTGCGTACCAAAAGTGACGTTTTTTCTCAATCGAGAGACAGAGATAAAGTCGAAACTCATTTTAACCGTATTATCATATTACTGCATTAAACTCACTTGAATATCTTTTATTATTTCTAATAAACTTCCACAATACAATCTAGTCTACTGGTTATCTTTCATCTTCTTTCTTCATTTTCAGTTTCAGTCTTTGATAGGATTCGACGGCTCAATTTCTTTTCGTTACCATTCTCTTTTTTGTGGATCTTCACACCAGATGGAGTAGCTAGTTTTTTAAATAGTTTTTACAGTGGCTAATTCCAACATTGCCTTTTTTTTCCTTATGTACTATAATCCTTAAATAACATTCTTTTTTTTTACCTAGCCACTTAAATATCACCATATCCTTCTATTAAAATCTCTAAATCCAACTGAAAGTGGTATTTTATCCAATTCCACTAACCTCAATTGAGCAGATTGCATTTCACACTTCAACTCTAATTACAACCAAAGTTGCAATTACATCAATTTGTGAAATAATAAACAAGAATAAACATAAATCCTTATCACTCCTCACTACCTTCAACCACATCACTTTTAAAGCACACATTTCCATAGGCCTAATCACTTAATGGAACTCTTAATCAAATTAGTTTAAAGAAAAAGGAAGTTAGAGATGGCAAAACAGAAATCCTTTTACGCTAATAAATTCATTAATCTTCCATTTCTTTTTACACTTTTTACTCTCACCTAAACTATTTCTTTTTTTCCCTTTAAAAACTCCACTTCTTTATATAAAAAAAAAAAAAAAAAAATCAAGAGAATCCCATAACTTGAAATTTTATAATTTACATTCAATTGGCTTGGGATTAATTTCAAACCACCTCAGTGTTACGTTTGGATAAGTTGAAAAAAGAGCATTCTGGGAATTGCCTTAAACTCATCTCTACTAATGATAATCCAATAACCCAGCCACAATTTAGAGTGCAACTTATAAGTCATCTTCATTCAAAATGGCCACTCATAAATTCACAAACCATTTTATGTAGATGGAGCAGCAGAAAAAGATGTGATCAGCCATTGGTTAACAATCTAAACATAACACAGTAAAGTAATAAAATAAAAAGACATATTTAATCTACCCATATCTAGCCCTCTGGTGGCTATGACGGCAATACCCTATACCCTATTTATGTAGTTATGAAAATTAATAATACAGATTTTGTATATAACGTACGGTAAGTTATAATATGATTTCGCAAAGACTGACATCTATAGATCATCAATTTCTAAGTTTTTTGTATTGATATAAATATAATGTGTCTGAGAAAAATATTGATATTGTGTATATTTCAAGTTCCCTTCCGATTCTTCAATTTTTTAAAGTTCCATTCTGTCAAGAGTGCCGAATCTACTGCAGCTAATTGGCCCCGATTCCCGAAAATTCGAGATACGAAATTCCTAACCGGAACTAGGTCGTTTCCAGTCCTATTTAAATACCTAGTGTTAACATTAGCTTAGTTTTTCAATTTTCTTCAACTGACTCACGAACTAGACTTTATTTTGACAACCACTGATATAATTTACATCAAATAACATCTACCAAATATTTAATCTTTCCTCAAAACTCGTGAAAGTTCTTTATATTTAACAAATAATAGCTAAACTAATGTTAATAAAGTATAACCAGCACCTTAAAACAAAAAATAAATGCAAATCTTACCTTTTAAACCATTACAACCACTCTACATAACAGCACGACGTAACGAAACGAAACAAAACGAAAAAAAGTCCACATTTCTCCTATAAAATCTGTCACAGATCGCATGACAAGTAAACACTCACTAAATTCCATTGAAACACATCGGGCACACTTATAGATACAAAAGCATTAAAAACTTACAAATCGATGTTAAACATTCACCATCGTCCATCTCGTCTCGGCTACCAATCATTTCCGGTTCCGTTCCGCCTCGTAAAATGAGATCGGGTTAAAAAATGGCCGACTTGTGGTTAGAGGAAATGACAAGACAAGCAGAGATAGCAATTAATGGAAACCGCCACCAGAGGGAAATGGGTGGCGCCAGTCATTTATACGTTGGAATTAAGCGAGAGATACGAGGGAAGGAGGTCCATTTACATTTCGCCCCGCCGCGATCCCAATTCCCACAGGTGCCGTGTAAACGCACCATCACGTGTCATGTCTTTGTCACGTGCGTCAACGAATAAATATTCATTACTCGTGACTGCTGATCGATACCGACAAATAAGACTAAAGTGAAAATGAAAATGGTTTGGAGTTTGGAGGAAAAAAGTCAGCGACATATTAGATTTTATTAAAGAAAAATAGAAAAATCGTCATTTTGGCCGAAAAATGCCTAAAATGTTATAATTTCCGATTCAGTAAATTTAATTAACAAATTAAAAAAAAAAAAAAAAAAAAAAAAAACACCATCTATCGTGAAAACTTTCAACTCCCTTGCTTAAAAGTCAAAACCAAACTCTCTACTGACTTTTTATACGAGTTGCAAATCCGGAAAATGTCTGTTACACCGTGTGCCTCACCTGCAATCCCAACATACACCTCAGACCTCACCTCACCTCTCCTCGCCCAACTCCCACACACGCTGCACTCCTGTGATCAGGTGGCGCCACCTGAGCCCCAGTCGTAAAAAGAGAAATAAAAACACAACCACAGCCAGTTATCATGGAAACCATTGCACGAAAAAAGGGGTTGAGACTCGCAATCCATAAACCCCTCTCGGAACTCGACCTCCGTGTCCCTTAACATCTTCCTCCCGTGTAACTTAAGATCGAAGCCCGGGAAAAACACGAACGTCGTTGACCCGTTGGTCAAATATCGAATTTGCCATTTCGGCCAATGCGAGAAATGCGAGATTTGCAAATTCAGTCCTCGGGTTCATTTTTCTGCCGTTTGGGGGGGGAGGGCGTTTCGAGGATTTTGTGATGTTGTTGGGTTATGGGGTTTGTGGATTGAGTTACCCAGAGTGCCTTTCGGGCTGGTTGAGTGTTGTTAGGTGATGTTTTGAATGGGAAATTTAATGTAACCAGAAGTTGTGTTTTAAAAGTTGTTTAATTTCACTTGTGGTTTATTTTTTAGTTTGGAAATTTAGGTTTGTAATATTTTGTAAGTGGAAATATTGCTGTTTCCGGTCTGTTGTTTACTCGGAAGTGTCATTATAAAAAGTTATTGAGATTACAGAACAACAAATGTGGCAATTTTGATAGCTAAAATGCAACATCAGGTTGATGCCAAAATTTCAAACTCCTGTATCACTTAAGGTCAGCACCTCTATTAAGTGTCTAGAAAATGTCAACCATTAAATCAAACAGGAAGTGCTATTAAAACCCGTTCCAAATTGCCTGATTGCAGTGTAATCACCAGCTGATAATGAAAGAAATGACAAAAGTAGCACTTTGGTGCTGACTAAAGTACAACTTCCGGTTAGACTCAAGATCTCAAAATCCAAGATCACTTAGATCAAAATCTCTAGTAAACGTCCAAAAAATTCTAACCCCAAATTCAAACCGGAAGTGTCCTTTAACCAGCCCCAAATAGCATGATGTTCACTTCTCCCACCACCATCACAAATAAATTGCTCTCTCTCACTTGACTTTATTTCCCCTTCAAAAACAGCACAAACAGCCAACTTAATCCAACTTTAAACACCACTATAGCGACGTGCGAACCGCTGAATAATGAAGTTGGTGAGGAAAAACAAACAAAACAAAGGAAATAAAATGCATTTCTTCGCCTTTTGTCTGTCACAAACAAAATTCCAAGGCTTGAAACTTGGAATTCCACTTTTCTTCACAATTTTAGTACCTCCCTGGTGATAAAAAAAGAAAAACACCAACATCTTTTGATGGTGCATCTGGATCACAAGCCTCGTTTCTATAATCCAATATGTCATCACACTCGCTCCATTAACCTGCTAATCCCATAATGCAATTCTTGCTTCTGTCAACATTTCCTAAGAGTTTAACGCAAAAGCAATGTTGGGCTGACAGTAAACACAATTGCATTAAAAAGCGTGTCTTTGTTCCACCTGGTGGTTAAATTTAGAACTAAAATACATTTCTGTTTTTATCATTTCTTCAATTTTACCATTTAAACCAGCTCCAAATTGCACCCACAACACATTCAAGTCATTTAGAGCAATTAGAAGTACAACTTTCGGTTAAAACAAACCGTCCAAACTTTGTGGGCACCAATGACTTCTCCATCTTTAAGTGTCCTAAAAATTCCCTACCCCAAGAAAAACAGAAAGTGTCATTAAAACTTGCTCCAAATTGCAACTCATATTTGAAAATCACCATTTGTAGCATAAACGAGCAATTTAAAGTAGTTAAAACTATTCCTTCCAGTTTGAATAAACCCTCAAAATCTTCTAGACCCCAACTATCCGATTCCCTCTTTAACCTCAAAAAATTGTAACCCTCCCAGAGGAACAAACCGGAAGTCTCTTAAAATCTCGCTCCGAATCGCAACCAATGGCTGCAAATCTGTATCTACAGCACCAACAAGCAATTTTGAGTAATAAAACAACAAGTTCCGGTTTGACTAAACCCTCCAAACCCTCTAGACACCAACGACCCAACTCCCTTTCCATCCTAAAAAAAATTCTAACCCTTTAGACAAACTGGAATGGTCTTAAAATCCCGCTTCAAATCGCAACCAATGACGGCAACTCACTATACGGTATACACAGCACCAACAAGCAATTTCAACACAACTTCCGGTTTGACCAAATCCTTCAAAACTTCTGGACACCACCTACTCGGCCCCGACTCAGCCGCCAAAAAATCCCAACCCCATAGACAAACCGGAAGTGCCCTAAAACCCAGCTCCAAATCGCTACATCATCCAACACTACCCAATTCAATTACATCCCCATCCCACATAAAAAAAAAAAATCACAAAACGAGGACAATCCCTCTACAAAGTAATAAAATAAACCTCGTTTTGGATAACGCACATTTCTAGATGGAACTGGCAACAAGAAGTCGTTGTCGAGATTGATGGCTCACCCGCATTGCTCATTCGGGCCACTATTGCGCTGAAACTCCCCTAAGGAAGTCCCAGAAGGGATTTTACTCCTAGGGGAACTGCGCATGCTCATCATGGCAGGAAGTCGTTCGTCACAACACAACATTTTTTGGCAAATGTATTGGAAGAGGTGGCGGATAAATATTTGCATTTTGGAACCAGGTGAGATAATAGCGAGTTGAAATGAATACAGCAAGAAAGCCGAGCGAGTGAATTTTAATACGCCACTAATTACTCACCTAATTACAATTTCAAATGCAGCGAACTTGGCTCCTGTGCTGAGAAACCTTCTCTAGCAACAGCAGCTCTCCCTTTCCCCCACAAACTCCTCCAGTTTGTGTTTCACTTTTCTTTGAGTTAAACTTAAGATCGGGATAAGGGGTTAATGGTTTTGAATGTTGTGTTGAGTGGAAAAATTTGTTTTATGTGTATTTAATGATTAAGGAGAGTTTTGGATAAGTAAATTGTGTTGTGGTGGTGGGATGGAGTGTCAACATGAAAAAAATGTCAACATTGTTGAATGTTGTGTTGTGGGTTGTGATATTTTTTATGTAAAGTAATTTTGTTGTGCAACAATGTTCTAAATACTGGAGAATAACATTGTTGCAACCAAGGCAAAAATTAAAATACCGGTACACATATTATTTAAATATTGTTAAAAATAAAAATAGCATTGTTGCAACAATGAAATATGGTAATGTGTTCAAAAAAGAAAAAAAATGCAAATTACTGCAAAAAAAAAATGAAATATTTAAATAAAACTGTCATTGTTAACATGATGTCTCATTATTGGAATAATATAATTTTTCAACAATAAAAAATGAATAGTATTCTACCATTGTTTTAAAAAAACATATTATTACAGAAAATGTAAAAATAAATGTACAGTATATGTAAAATGTAAACATTGTTGAAAAAATAAAAATATTATTATTATTATTATAAAAAAAATATTGATGCAACAATGCAGGTTTTCAACATTAAAAAAATTACACACTGTTGCAACAAATGCTAAACAATATCATCAATTAAAAAAAATCAAATATATTATTTTTAAAAATTGCTTACAACAATAACAATCCAGAAACCATCATTTTTCCACCCCCAACTTCGAATTCTCATTTCCTTCCTCCCAACCCTAACCCTCCACACCGCATCGAACAAAATAAATGTCGAGTTCACCATATCGGCTGAATCCGATGAATATTTCACGGCAAAATCTCTCAACGGACCGATATTTCCACCGAAAGAGTAGTTAAACACTCGGAGAGAGGAAAGAGAGGGACGTTGAGAAAGAAAAGAAAAAAAAATGAAAAATTGAAGCGAACGATAAAAGACACTCAACGCGGCACTCGCAACAACAAAACACGCTTCGACACAATCGCGCTCTGGATGATTATACGTACCTGGTCCTGAGGCTGAGAAACTCAACCCGTTGCTGCCAACTCCAATCCCCCACACCCTCCCCTCCCCTCGAGTAACGCGTAACGAGTTTTGTCAACAACTCTCGCCACAGCGAAATCCAGCGAGAAAAAGGAAATTTACCCAAATGGATTTCCTTTTTGCTATTAAATAATTTTTTGGTTCGTAAATTAATAATGAGAAAGGGTTTAATTGTTTGTCGTCTAAAAGTTGCATTTTCTGTTTTTGATTATGGAGAAGCTGTTTTTGAAGAATTTGAAGATTGCAGCAAAAGTTGCCCCTTGTAGCATAAAATGTCTGCAATGCATCTGTTAAATTCTATATGGAAACATTGTAGGCAATTCATGCTACAAGCAGCTCAGCTGCCCCTTGTAGTATGAAATGCCTGCAATGCATCTGTTAAATTCTATATTGAAATATTGCAGGCAATTCATGATACAAGCAGCTCAGATGCCTCTTGTAGTATGAAATGCCCGCAGTGCAACTGTTAAATTCTATATGGAAACATTGCAGGCAATTCATGCTACAATGGCTCAGCTGTCCCTTGTAGTATAAAATGCCTGCAATGCATCTGTTAAATTCTACATAGATCTATGCTACAAGGAGCTCAGCTGCCCCTTGATAGAAATGCCTGCAGCGCATCTGTTGATTTGCTACAAGAAGCAGCTTCTTGAGCTTCCTAAATTTTTTTGAGTAAAACTTTCACAACCCATGTCAAGGAGTATCTTTTAATTTAATTACTGTATTAAGAACTGAAAATCTACTATTCGTGAGTTTAATCATGACATCATACTTTTCAAAACACCAAAAACAATGTATATTGTTGTTGCGAATGCTCAAATGACTTAAATTTTAATAATTAAAAATTTTTTATTTTCAAACAAGACTACAAAAATTTCAGCATCTAGTAGGTTCTTCAGTTAGATGCGAGCTGTGATTATTATGTAGAAAAACAGTTAGTTATAATTACAAAATTTTCACATTTCAAAAACCTTTCGCAACCAACAAATAGGTCTTTCTAAATCTAACTCGAAAAAATGGTTGTTAAAATGTAAAAATTTCGATTTAAGCTATTTTGAACCTAGTTTATACAATTGCCTATTAAAATATTATAAAATGTGGTTTTTATTATATTAAATTTTATAATCATAAAATAATACTAACTGAATAATTAAAATTAAAATTAAAATAAAATTTAGCCTTACCAAACACATTATAAAACTTAAGATTCGAAACTATTTTTGGCTTCAAAAATGTTTTAATATACCAAAAAACTTCCAGTTAGATTCACTTTAGACTTGATCTTTAATCACGTGCTTTCTTGTGCGAGTTTCGCCCCGTTCGTTGTATGGGAGTTGGCGATTGGTGCAACTTAATATTTCTTTATTCCTTGCCATGTGGCTAATGCGGGATCGGCTTTCCTGCATCACAAAAATGCATTAGCGTCGGCCTCCGCAACTAAAACCGCATCGACTTTGTCAGCAACTCGCCACTCTCCACCCGCGTGCCAAGCTGAAAAATTGACGCACGTGACGCTGCAGCCCTGTGGTGGTCAGCCAAGCGTTTCGCGCGTTGACGTGACACATGATAGATGACACCACCCACGCCAACAAACATGGTGGCCGTTCGCAACCACCCGCGACGCCGCAATTTCTCATCAAACTTGTTATTAACTGCCCCTGTTGCCTGGTTACTGGATGGTCTAGGCATCCTTTTTCCGGTTGCTAAGTGACTTTGTATAAATTCGAAAAAAATCTTTGTGCTATGTGCTGTTTTTGAGTGGGGTGAAATGGCACTTTCGGTTTGACCACAACCTTGAAACTAAGTGCGTTTACAGTTTGAGAGGTGTTCTAATAGCTTTGAAAATTTCGAGTTTTTAGTCAAACCAGAAGTATCAGTAAAATGCCCCCCCCCCAAATCGCAACAAGTGCAAATCTAAATTTGTGAAATACACTTCGTTTGCACTTGTGGCAATTTCGAGGGCTTCTAAACATCACTTCCGGTTTGACCACGACCTTGAAACTTCACGATCCCAAACTACCCTACTTCTAGTATCACCCACAAAGATCTCTATACCTCATCCAAACCGGAAGTGCCCTTTAAAACCCCTCAAAATCGGCACAAGTGCAAATCATCTAACCTAAAAATAAAAAAAATAAAAAAACCTCGAAATTTAAACCCAAACAACCCACATCGGTCTTCATCACTCATGTTTTGACAGTTCTCCCGTTCGCTATCAGCTATCAGTAAATAAACACCGAGCACTCTCGAGTGCCCCTGGAGTTGCGAGTACGAGTTTAAGGGGCGCAATCTTACGGCCTCTCTCTCTAACTCTTCTCTTTGTGTTCAGCTGGGTGCGCAGATAAGCCCCCCGACGTGCCCCTCGCGCCCCCGCAACCCCCGGATCGCAGACTATTGGCTCGACTTGACTGCAAAGCACAATGGCACGTCGGTCGCCATTTTATCCTTGACTGAAGTCCGATTGTTCGAGTTTTGCTTTCATTTCGCTGATAAGTTGGAAGTCAGCGATCCCGAAAGGGTTAACTCACACCAGTAAAGAGGGGAGATAAAATTAAGGACGAGGAAGGGCAATGGAGTGACCGGTTCAATTGAATTAGACAACTAATTTGCCTAATTGCGGGAGTTTGTTATGTTTTAATGGGTGTTGAAGCGTTCGAATGAGTTTAATTTGATGATGATGATGATGATGGTTTTGGTTGGTGTTGGGGATTTCAATGCTTTGGTAAAGTTTTAGAAAAGTTTAGGTAATTTTTTTAATGTTTATTTTCATTTTTTATTTACTATTTTTTATTAATTTTTCATCACTTTTCACTATTTTCTATCATTTTTCCAAACTTTTCCTTTTTTCCCCATTTATTTTCAATATTCCAATAATCCATTTTCATTCTAATTAAAATAACATTTTAAATTTTTTTAAATTTACTTTTTTTTTAAATTTATTTTCATTTATTTAAAGAAATTAAATTTACAACTCAACAACAAAACCAAAAATAACAGAAAATAACCCTAACAACACAATAACAAAAAAACTGTTACACTGCAGTTTGTGTAAAACAAAATTCACTACTAAAACCCCACTTTAAACTTTATGATTGATTTTATCTCAACTCTTCACTACATTCACAAGTCTCATATAAACTAAATCCATCACAAACTCAAGTCATGTGACACCAAAAAAAATTATCTCACCAAAAAAAAAAAAAATTAAATTTACTTCAGCACAATTTAAACCCCACATCCAATTCCAATTCCTTTGATCTCTCAAGCAAATTACAAAAAAATTTAAAAAAGCGCCGGTACTGAAAGTTGATTCAACCTGTGCTAATCTCAACCTTAACACTGAAAAAAGGATAAAAATTAAATCCTCACTGCACTTTATTCAAATTTTTTGCAAATTGATTTTTTAATCATCATTCTCAGTCAAGCAAAAAAACATTTTAATTACAATTTCCCATTTCTAAGGAAGAAAAATCACAAAACAACTGTTTTCAAAGCCTACAACTTTTTTCCATTGTTGTAGAAATTTTAATTTCATTTGCTTCAAAAACCCCTGAAGCTTTGTTTATTGCTGTGGGGGATTTCCAAGTCTTCCCAAGTTCTTTCCTTCTTCCTCCCCTTAGGGCACCAAAACCCCATGAGGCTCTGTTTATTCCTTAGGGAATTTTTATTTCTTTCCAAATTCTCCCCTTGTCCCCCTTAGGGCTTCCCTCAAGGTCCCAATTGTCCCCAAAATACTTCATCCCTTTATTGGGTTTTCAATCAGCCCCAAGGATCTTGATGCATTTGCTCACAACAATATTCTGTGCAACTTCCTCAGGGCTTTTTCTTTTTCATTCAATGCCTTGGGGATTTGTTCTTTTCCATTATTTTTCATTGCCTCAAGGGAATGTTCTAATCCTTGTTTTCTTTTTCTCAGATTGCAAGCAAGCGGTGATTATTTAGCACTGCTGGTGGTTACATGTGATATTTAAGCCTAAGTGAAAAATGTTATGTTAAAGTGATATTACATTGTCTTTACATTTGTTTTAATAAATAAGACTTTTGGACCAAAGTGCTTAACTTGACAAAAGATTGATTCTAGAAATCAGACTAAAACACTGTAATTTAAATTTTTATGAAATTTCTGTCAATGCAGTAACATAAATTAGACTAAAACATATTTGATCTCCCATTAAATCCTATTAAAATTTCGCAATACTTTTATCATTATTTAAACACCAGTTAACTTTAACTTTTATTAATGCAACTGGCTCTAAAAGCCCTAACTGTGGATAGATATTATGAAAATTTTGTTTTTTTTCAATTTTAAAGCATAAAACATGTCTCTAGAGCTAACTAATAGCTCTTCCCAGCATAAATGATTCAAGCAAAAATTTATTGTGTCATTGCAATATGAACTGGTATTTTGCCTGACCAAATTTGTTTTACATTCCACAAAGAAATTTCATAAAACAAAAATGCCAAAAATTGTATACCAAAAAGTAGTTCAAAGTTTGGTCTTAGTACTAAACTTCAACTTAAAAATAAATTGCTATGATTAACTTATGGCACACGAGACAAGAATAAGTAGTTAGCTAAAAAGATTTTTTGTTGTTTATTTGTAAGTAAAAGTTGCGAAAGAACATATCGGTATTTACGATTTTTTTGTTTAACAAAATACAAAATTCAGTTTTCTTAGAAATTTTATCAAAAAACCAACAAATATATAAATAAAATCACATATTTTAATGTTTTTCAATGTTGTTTCATACTTTACGTTGGTTTTGACATCATACGAGAGAAAATTTACATATTCCCAATGTATTTTCAAACTCTATTCAAATAATGACGTCACAAAACTATAAAGATAGCCATTTTGCCAAGTGTTGATGTCACTTTTCATGACAACTGCAGAAACTTATAAAGCACACCACAGAATAAGAAAAAAATCAATTTAACAACTCCAATGTAAATCAAACAATTCCAAACTAAAAATAAATTCAATTCTAACCAAAACAAATTGTAAATATCAAGAACATACCATTAAATAAATCATTATAAAGTATAACGCTGAATTATTTAAAAACACTTCACATCTCTTTCCCAACTTACACCGCTTTTAAAAAAGATAACGATTGAATTTCAGCCTTACCCAACAGGTGCCATCTATCATTAGTTACCTGAAACGTTGTCGAATGATTTGTAAGTGAATCCAGAACACGCATGATAAGATTACACACTAAAGTAATTTATGCCTCACAACTCGGCAATGTGCCTCAAGAATATTTCAAAAAATGGAAATTGACACTTTTTACCCTGAAAAAAATTCCCCAAAACTCTTATAGTTTTCAATGTGTTACCTAATTAAGTGGTTCGAAAGCTCTCGCGTTGCACAACATGTGTTCGAGCGCTTTGCAACTAAATAATTAGAGACTTAACTAAATCTGCCTAATACCTGCATTACAGCTGCAATATCAGGCAATTATTCTCACTTGTATTATTAACACAATTCGTTCGGTGGAATAAACTGTTGCAATGCTATTTTGTGAATATCACATATGTGCTGCTGTATATTGCAGTTAATAGGAAAATGAAAATTGTAACTTGAGTTGAAGCTTGAGTGTCTGTCATTGTATGTTTCTATGGTTTTGATGTTTTGATGTTCTCTGTACTTCTAGATGTACCTGTATGTCTTAACTCAATAACTGTATTAAACACTGTTTTGAAGTTCTAACTAGTTACTTCTAGTTCCTGAACCAGAGCCACCTGATGACAAAATTTTTGTCCTCTCCAATATTTGCTTTTATTGAAGCGCTTTAGTATATTTTGTCACCAGGTAGCGCTAAAAACGTTTTTTATCAGTCAAAAAGTAGACAAAGGACAAAGTGTTTAAAAATTGCTCCAGCTAGTGGTAGTAGACTAAAGCAGAGAGAGCTTTAGTTTTTAAACAATTGTAACACGAAGTATAGCATTAAAACATTCGATAAAAGTATTTGTTTGCATTAAAATTAATGTCCAAAATGTTGCGTTTAATAATTATTTTTGGAAATTTTGAAAGCAGGCCACATCCTTAACTGCTCTAACTACACCACCTCAAGAGATGGTGCAATAGCAGTGATCAGAGCACAAACGTCACAATGCTCTAGGCTTTTTAAACGCGGTGCAAGAACTGAAAGATAACTTCGATCTAGTTTTTAAACAACTAGAATAGACTAGAACACTCCGAGCTGCAATTAGAACAGTTTTTAAACACACCCATTGCTAAACAGTGAATTTCTAATTTTAAGAGCCTAAAATTTGCAGAAGCTATAACTTTTTTATTAATACTTTTTTACACAAAATTTCCCCAGACCCATAGTTCATTAGAATATTAAAAGATTCCACAAGAACAAAAGTTCAATTAAACATTGAACCCCTGGAACCACAAAGTTTGCGATGTTAATAACAACTGCGGCTTTCGTTTGAAGAACCGTATTTTCCAAACTGATGATTTCCTCATGAACCACTGCAGCTACTTCATCCCTCAAGCAAACAACACATCTTTTTAAAAAAACAAAACCAAAAGTAAATTCCCATGTTTTCCCAGTCTTCTCAGCTTCCTACCAGTGATTTACATAACTTCATCACTTCAACTTCTTTGCATTGTAAAACCTATTTTCATTCCATAATGAACACCAGCATGCCCCAAAAGATGAAACACCAGAACTTTAAAATAAAAAAAATAAAAAAATAAAAAAGATTTCTCCCTCTAAAATCCCAAATCAGCTTTAAACTTGTTGAGTTTTATTTTCCTCCTCCAAAACCCCCAGCTATGACACTGACCAAGTGAAGTGGTAAATTCACCTCTGACACAGACTGAATTGCAGAAATCCATTCAGCTGTGTTGGATCAAACCTTTTCCAAGGAGATTGTCAATTCAGCAAAACTTGCTACTAAATCACATTTTCTCCATTCCTATAAATTGCTAATTACTCATGTTGAATCCATTTCCCACTCACATATATTGCTACAATTACATCCAGTTGATGCATATTTGAGCAAACATTTTATAAGTTCATGCTGAACATACTAAGTGCATTACTAGTGATTCAGAAGCAAAATTAAATGTATTAAATATTTAGTGCCTAATTATAAAGTAATGCACTAACTGAATTTCATGTGAAACTTGACATGTTTAATGCACTTCCTTTTAGGTTGTAAAGGGATTAATAAACTCAA
This sequence comes from Geophilus truncorum, assembly GCA_034695745.1. Lineage (NCBI taxonomy): Eukaryota > Metazoa > Arthropoda > Chilopoda > Geophilomorpha > Geophilidae > Geophilus > Geophilus truncorum. The sequence goes on along the minus strand of JAQFZP010000276.1, from coordinate 2,184 downwards.
CTTACTAAATTATTTCCCAAGACCAAGGAGAGACTGCACTATACTCAGTCACTGTTGGTAAATTGAAAATTGATTCTGACTGCATTCCAAATAGTATTGCATCTGATAAATAATAGTGTAGAAGTTGCTTCAGCAGTAACTAAATTATTGTGATGCAGTTATGGTTAGTAAATGCATACCCAACACTCTACCCATTAGCAAGCTTTTTCAAAAGGCATAATACTTGTATACCGTACTGTAGCTATGAGCACGAATTTATGTGGAAAATAAATTGAGTTTTATGAATTATATATGATGTTGTCAAAATATGTCAAATATGGAGTAAATATAGTTGAATTATGTATAAACATTTATTCATTTATTGATAGATTATTCCAATTTTGTAATTTTTTATGGTGAAGATGGCAAATTAATAGTTTTGATAACTGAAAATTAAAATTTAAAATTTGAAATTTTTTTTATGTAGTTATTTACAGGATATTTTATATAAATTTGACAAATAGGAGTAATAAAGCTAAGGACAAAACATCTGATCAGAAACATACTTAAACATGTTTATCAGACAGATTTTATAATTTCCAACTGATTTTTTAACAAGCTTAATAATTTTCTAGTACGTTTTGATATTTTAATACGTAAAATTGACTGATTTTAAGTGTTTTACACACGTTTCGTACAATTTTACACGAATTTGTAAAATTTTCCACAAAAATTGCGATTCATGCATTTTACACAAATATCAGCTTTTTATATCATAAATTGTTTTTTATGCAAATATGCATTTATCCAGGCTCTAGTTGTAAGCATGAGTAAAATATGAATATACAATTCGTTTCCGATCACAATAATCTTATCCCAAGTCAATTCCAAAACACTTCAATCAATACAGGCAATTGACATTTGTTCGCTTCCAGAGTGAAACAAAGTTTGTTAAGCTTAATCGTAAATTCTATTTTACGACTTTAAACTCGTGGGTACGAGTTGCAAAGTCGTACCCACGAGTTGTTTCAACAACAACAACTACCATGTCCTCTACAGGGCTCCGTACATTTTAGAAACGTGTAATACTACAATTTTCTCCACTATTTTAGAATATGTTATAACAATTCTTAAAATATAATTGTGATTTGAAATAATAAACCCATTTAAATTGCTTAAACTTGATTAGATCATCCCTTTTTTTTTTTTTTTTCTTTTTTTTTTTTATATAACACAATAGCACTTAATAAATATAAAAGCAATTGCTAAATTCATTCAAAATTATGTCTAGATCCAGTCCTGAATTTTTTCTATTTAACTGCAAATAACAAAATCAAAGTCCCAGGTGGCAAACACTAAACTAGACTTGATGGCAAAGTTTGCTCTTGGTGGGTAACCATTTTCCACCTCCACTTTGCCAACATTTCCGCTTCCACACACATAAATGGTGAAGTGTGGGAGATGTAGAGAACAATTTCCTACAAGTAATTCCCAGCTGACTTCGAATAGTTAGTCAGACTTTGTGTAAACAAGCTTTAATGGCTTTTTAAAGCCAATCAAACATGAAAATTACACTTACCTTGAGCACAAGTAAAAATTAGGCAAAGAAGAAACATTTTTCTTACCTAAAAAGAGAAAAAAAAAATGTTTTAGTAATTTGTTATCTTGAGTTTTAACTAACAAAATTCAAACATCGTAATTGTTAAGTAAAAATGTTTAGTTTCATATTTTAACACCAGGTGGTGTCTTGTATGATTAATAAGTGTTGATTTAGTTATTTATGATGAGTTTTGTCAACTATGACACTTCCATAAAATTCATTCAGTCCAGTGATGCACCGTTAGCGCCCAACACATAAATTGTGGCAGTTATTGGAATTAACAGGGTTGTCCCCGCTAATTGTGTTCCGCTACCGCTACCGTAGCGCCGCTGCCGCTATTCTAACGGCATTAATAATGCGCTAATTCCATTGATCCGGCAATGGCAAATTATTGGCGCTATTTTCAAGCTATAAATAGCGCATTTTTCCGTTATTTATGCATTACTTTTGCGCTATTCACTGTCCGCGAGCGACAAGAACCGGCTTCAAGTTACGACGATTCTTACTAGGCGGTAAACTGAAACGGGAAAAACCCAGACCATAGACCAATAACATAGGCTATATTATTGGTCTATGGTCTGAATTTTTACGTGAGAATCATCGAA
>JAQFZP010000275.1:0-42963 GCA_034695745.1 Geophilus truncorum | reverse complement strand
TAATCACAGCGGGAGAAGCGTGAACTACACAAACCAAAATGGCGGAGTTGTTGTCATCCTAATCAAGGAAGGCAAAAAGGTCAACGTGGAACTGCGGAATTTATCGAGGATGTGATGATGTAAGTTTACCCATTTTTACAACCCCTTTTGGGTAAGTAAATAAAACTTAGAAGAGATCGAATGAGGGAACGGAGGCATCTATAAATAAACCGATTAAAAAGCCGTCAATAAAAGTCAAACGAAACACGTGTCGACGTGAAATTAATTGGAAATAAAATCTAAAACCATCATCAATCACTCAAAATCCCACTTTGTAATGTAAGAAATTAAAAAATGAAGTAAGAAATGAGATGATAAAAAAAATAAGTTCAGTTTGAATGGTTGTTTGGGGTTGATGGGTGTGTGAGATGAGTTTGGTTGTAAAATGTAAAACAGAAAGGAAAAATAAAACCCACAAAGAGTCGATAGAAAGAACGAGTAGGAGTGATAAAAAGGGAGTGGACGAAACTAGGTTTATTGAAGGCAGCTTAAATACTCATAAAATACACATCCGTGAGAGGAATCCATGACGCAATAAAATCTCCCACAAAACAAATGTAGACCCCACAAAGAAATGCAAAACTTTATTATTGCATTCCATTGAAACACGTCATTAAATTTTTTGCTTTTAATGCTTTGAACTTTTCTCAACTTATCAATGAAGATGAGAGAACCAAGTGTTTTCATTGACAAAAAGATTTTAATTAACACTATTTCTGTGAATGATTAAATGGCTTCTTATGGCTTATAAACAATCTGAAAACCTATTGCTATTGTTTACTAAATCATTCACTGGGCGGTGTGTGCAAAGGATATAGAGAGGTAATCAACGCGAGTTTATGTTTACCGTAAATTCTCGAATTGTGTGTGTCTCTAGTTTTGCCAGGGGAAATATCGAATTTGTAACTAGTTTGTGCGAGGTGCAAACTCAATTTTGCAAATAGAACGTGGGTGCATTATTTGAAGATTTATAGTAGGGTAAGTCTATCAATCTATCAGAAGATTGATTCTCAAAGGTTTTTCATACACTGTAAATCCAAACGTCTAGAATTGGCTTCGAGTCAGATGTGAGACTAAATATTAGATCTACGACGAAAGCCGTCTAAATATATAGTATTTTTTGATGGTTTAATGTAGAAGTAGATTCTTAACACATGCTACTTGTTTGCTTAGTACGTTATTTTTAGACTGTGCAAATGACTAGAAAATGGTTTCAACTTTAGACACTTAAAAAACCTTAATTTTAGCTGTTTAGATTTACAGAGTAGTTAGACCAACGATGTTTTTATTTTGTTCTTTAAGTAAGTAGTCAAGACAAAGTCCTAAAGGCACAAAACTTGAATGAAAAAATGATTGGCAAGAAACTTGAAATGGGAAGTTATTAATTGTTCTTGTCAGCCAAATGGCGCGCAGTCGAGTCGTTGGCTGCTAATGTCATGTCTTATTTGCAGGCAAATGATTGAAACACTGGGTCTCTTAACTCGACCCACAAGCCATCGAGAAAATGCCACTGTCAATTTATTTTTATTTTTTCTCTTTTTACCTTGTAGAAGTAATAAGAATCATGTTTGGGCTGAAGAGTCGCGTTCACTTCCACCTCCATCATCCATGTACTGCTCAAGTTGTCCATTATGAAGAGCGTCTTTTCTATTTCGTCCCCCATCTTAAGGAGGTGAGTGTTGTTTCAGTGATGCTTTCCATTCACATTGATCGACTAGAAAATACAATGCAATAAGTGTGAATAACAAGATGTCTCTAAATTGTTTCTGGTCTCTTTAATTTATGTTTATCTTTGAGTTTAGTTAGCAAGAGATGTTTACAGAGCAATAAAAATATCAAAGAAAATATTTGTTTACAAATGCTATCTGATCATGTTTACACCCTTTAAGCAACTTTGAAAGTAAATTTGTTTACCTGAAATGATAAAAACCTTCTTAGTAGTACTTGCAGCAGTTGTGGTTAGAAAAAAAAAAACTTTCAAGTTGTATCAGGGTTGTGTAAATTGATTTCATAAATTTTGGTTTTATTTCATGCAGTCTTATTTCGAGCATATGAGACAACTTATATAGAATGTTAGAATGTGTGTGACATGCTAAACAAAAAAGAATACTGCATGTGGAATATGTCTTGAAAGAATGTTATTTATTAAATAGTTAGCAGCACTTTTCACAAGAAATACTCAGTTTAAACAGACAAACATAACCTAGGTTATTTACAAGCCTCATTTCTTTCACAATTTATTCAATTAAGGCTGAAATTAATGTTTAGGGTTGAAGTTTTCTCATTGGCTACAAGATACTTATTTTTTGGGTTACTGAAAGTGAGTATAAGAAGTTCGGAAAATAATGTTCTAAACGTCAATTTTTCTATTGGCTTTGCACGACTGGGTTTTGTAAATGGATATTGCTTTCAGCTTTCCAAACCAATGAGTCAGTGATCAACACTTTTCATGTGCATTATACAAAAAATGTATACTGTAGATGAGTGTAAATAAATTGTTTTGAGTAAACTTGTCATTTTTCTCGCTGTAAGTGATAAAATATGACGTCAAAAGTCCAACTTTGATTTACTTTTAATCATGTGGAAATAATAATTCAAATGTCTAAAATTGGTTTCAAGACATGTGAGACTAAATATTTAGACATTTGAAATGTCGTGTTTTCAATGACCTTTTGAGTTTTGACTCGTGCTAAGACATGAAAATACTTGACATGAATATATTGATTTAAAAAAAAAAACTACTGAACGGATTAATTTGAAATATGTTTGTATTCCACAAACATTAAAAATAAAAAAAATGAGAGAAACATTTTAAGTCTGAAAGATTACATTTTGATATTTAATTTTATAATATTTTTCTCAGAATGAAGGAAGCCAAAAGTGACCGATCATGGGAGCAATTTTATTAGTACGTTGAAAGGCGTTGAAAAGTTAAAAGCTCTAAAATAAAGACTTGATACAAAGTTAGACATTAATAATTGCTACCTAATTGTTTATTACTTTTTTTATTTTTAGGCTGTGCAAATGACTAAAAATAAAAACCAATCTAAACATTATACACTTTAAAGCTGTTACTTTCAGCTTTTGTGATTTACAGTACAGTTTTAGCCAATGACAAACATTGAATGTCGAATTCTGTTTAAACGTTACACTGTAGCAATACATTCATAATTGATGATAAGACTTTAATTTCATTAATATTTTATTGCATACGGTATAATATCATCTTTATCACAAATATTTTAACTCTGGGTCCTTATTGCAATGATTTAATTAAATACACCAGATGCAAAGAAAACTTGTCTGATTTCAATGAAATAATATTAGCTTTTTAAGCTTGAGCAAAAGTTGGCTTAAAATAATAATTCGGAGTTGAATCAAATACTGATCGAAAGTTTTTGGAGAAGATAGCTAAGTGGAGAGATTGTCTCTACTACTTGTACTAACATTATTGATTAAAATTTTTCCATTACTTTAATTAGGTTTATGACTTTAGCGATATGACCCAAGGAAGTGACTTATGCCATGCTAGTTATAATCTGATCACTTCACTTTGCATTTAAATAATTTCACATTTCTAGCAAATTTTATTGGGATACTTTATTTGAAGTAAGATTTATTCTTAAAGTACACTAAAGCTGAAAAGACAATAAGTCAGAGGAAAGCAGTAAAAATAACAATTTGAGTTTTCCCACCTCTTGTTGACCTTCTTGCCCCTTTAATCTACACAGTTTTGTTTCTGAAATCTATTGCAAAGTTTGAGATTTGTTACTCTTTCAGTTTATGCCATAATTCTTAGTGAACTGTCCCTATATTGTGTAAGACAATTGCAAAAACCTAGCTTTTGGCTGAATCAGCAGTTTCCAGTATCAGTGTTTTAGATGAATTGACTGTGGCTTTCTATGGTTGGTTAGGGAATCGTGCATTTATGAATCGAATTATGTGAGAAATTAAAAAATGAATTAAAAAGAAGCTTTCCTCTGAAGTAAATAGCAAAAGTATATAATAGCATTTACTACGATTAAATGTTTTTGCTCAAAGTACCGTATTTTCGCGAATATAAGTCGCACACGAATATGAGACGCAACTTTTACATGGGGTCTATGGGGTTTTATATGGTTCACGTTTGTATAAACGCGAAAATACGGTAAATGCTTTATTGAGTATGAATAAAAGAATGTTTTAACTACTGAATAAATCCTTTTACTTTTGAAGCCTTTGCTTTAATTTTTAAAGTTTTTGCTTCCATGTTTGAATGCTTTGCTTCCACATTTGGAGGTTTTACTTCCTCATTTAAAGGTTTAGCTTTTGCTTCAAAGTGTATTTATTTTATAGGGTACCATACTCAAAATTTAAAATTAAATATTTTTTAACATTTTGTATATTTAGGTTCAAAACTCATAAATTGTGTCAATTTACATCTGAAACAACCATTTTAAAACTAAATTTCAAGTTAGATGTACGGTGGCTCCAAAATTTTGAAGCATTTCCTACTTAAATTAAGTAAATGCTCTTGTTTATTCATATCAATTTGCTCCATTTTTTAGTAAAAGCTCAGACTCTAAGCAAATGCTCTTTTTTAAGTACTGTATAGCAAAAGCAATTACTCTAAACTTTTTATTCATTAAAAATAAAACATTGACTCCAAAAAACGGGAGTTGGAGTACTTTAAAGCTTCTTTTTAATCATACCACTCCGTATGTGGTTATTGATCCAATTTTTAACAATATAAATATTTTAAATCTTAAATATTGTTGAAATGCATTCTTTTGGATAATTGCCTGGTTACAAACTTGTGTTGCAAGTTGTAAGCTCATTTAGTTGCATTATGCATTGAAATAAGCGCATTACAGTTGTTTAAAGAGCAAAAGCCCGAACTTTTTCACCCATTTTCCAGTGCAAGTGGAGTTTAGGCCTAAAAGTATAATAATTTGACTCTAAGGACAGTTTAGTCAGAGAAAAGTGTAACTTCACTGTGTCACAAAACATCCTAAGTGCAGCACGAACTGTAAAGTGTGTACTGAAGTATGAAAACAGTGAGAAAATCCCAAATGGCACAAATGTTGCAAAACTTAAACCACACATAAAGTTTGAGTTTCTTCTATAATTGATTTCACCACACTTAGCTCAGTTAAAGTTATCCATTTGATGGTATAGAGATGATGATGAAAATAAATAAAAATTGTTTATGGACTTTCTTGTGCAAAACAAACAGATAATAAAAGGGCAAATTGCTTAAGATTATATCAATTGCTTTCTAAGTTGGACTCGTGAAGAATGATAGAGCAAAAACTATCTTGTTATTATTATAGTAAAGTGGAACCCGTTTATAACGTAACTGAAGGGACCCAACAATTTGTTACGTTACAACCAAGTTTACGTTATAACCGAGTGAATTAATACACAATTTGTATGTCTGGGAACCAAACATTTTTGACGTTATACCGGGGTTTACGTTATAAGTGAATACCCTATCGCAGGTTCCATTGTAATTTATTTATTACGTCTATGATTGCGGGCTTAATTCCAGCTATGATAGTTCATAAACTAGTTTGTTTTCATAACGTAACCATGAATCAGGGGTAGCATTTATAAAGATTCACCTAAAATGTTGCGTGAATTGCGCGATTCTGATTGACTGAACCTATTTTTATACAAACTAAAATCAGTCGAACATTTTATTAGACCTAATCTTAATTTTAAGTAACTTCTGGATTTGAAAATTTAGCTTTAAAAACTTTAAATTTACATTCAAATTTTTCTTGTAAGCATTTTATAAGAAAAAAAATTAAAATTAGATTAAGGATAAAGTCTAGTATGGTTTTATTTTTATTTTTAAGCATTAGCAATATCAAATTTTAAGATTAGAAATTGCAGGTACCATATACGAGTATCACTGCTATTATTGTATATCATTTTCTAGCGACCCCTTGTGTTACTATTCTCGTTTTTAGTTGTTTTGAAGATGTGCGCAAACTCGAATCATATTATCGTTTTGAAATTGTTTGAAGTTTTAATTTAAAAAAAAAATAAAAAAATTTGTGAAGTGAATTATGGGTGGCAACCCAAGGGTTAGCTACTCTCCATTGCACTGTCAACTGCAAACCTCAACCTTAATGTCTTCTATAGCACGAAAGATTTATTATCATGGTCAGTTGAGAAAATAAAGAAAAAAAAAAAACAAACGCGAAGGAGATATACTTGGGATTAGGGTTAAGAAAAGCGAGTCTTGAGTCAACTGCAATACGTCAACCGGAAGTGTCCACAAAAAAAGTTGTCACAGCAGCTTTAATTGGTAATAAAGGTGACCACTGGACCAGGTGTGGGTCAGCACAAAATGACCATTGGAATGAAATGGGCTGAGAAAACACTCAAGTGGTCTAAAGAGTTATCGATTGATCAATGACGTCATTCATTTATTAATTTATTATTTACTTAGAGTTTTTATGGTTTATAAATAAATAAATGTTGTTCTGGGTTAAGGGGCAGGTAAAGCGAAGACGAGTTATGAGTTGTAATTTTTTTTCCTTCAATCGTAAATTAAATTAAAAATGCCAAAATAGACATGCGCAGTTCTATCAAAGTGCATCTTTCAACCGCACCTGTCATCAACACCTGTGTGCAAAATAGGACTCGAAATCAGTGCTATTCCTATCAGTTTGAGGAGATTGGATTTAAAAATAAATTATTTTTTTTTTTTGAAAAAATTTATTGTTGCCAAATTAAATATCATTTTATTTTATTGAAATTTTATTGAAATTAATGTACAACGACGTCGCACACCTGTTAAAACTGACGTGAGCCCGCGGTGCGAGTGAAGAAGCAATAAATAGATCAAATAAATAATGCCAAATCCACACCCATTGATGACTTAATCATTTCATTGGAGTTCGAGAATAAATACCTGCCTGTCTATGGTGATATAACCCTTTGATCCCGATATAATAAATTTCTTTGAAATTCAAACGCAGGTCGATGGGCGACAGGGGGAAGTTGAGATAATCATCTTTTTCTAATGGAAAATGTAAACAAATTATTTTTTAGGCCTAAAATTGCTGTCAAAGTGATTTTTAAACTTGTACTGTGACTTGGTATCAATATTTAATAAATTTACTCCTTCATAATTAGAATTTCATGAAAAATTTATTTTCATGCAAAAACTGCGGTTATAAATTATTCCTACCCACATTAATTTTTTTAAATATTTATTTCTTCACACTCGACATTTCAACAGCTTGTTGTCGTCAAAGGGAGTTTTAAGGGAAAAATAACGGCGGGAAAATGCAGTGGCAACGATAACAGGTCATTAAACGTCGTGTAAACAATCAATTTCGACTTTTTACTGTAATTCGTACCGGAAGCAGCGAACTAACACAAATCACGAGCAGAAAAATAAACTTTTCGAACCGGAAGTTGCGTTCCCTGGCGAAAAGTTGTGAAAAAAAATGGAAAGCTATAATTATAGCTGATATTAAGCAAAATTTGTGGCATTTTTAAAGTGGGAGAAAAACGACGTGAAAAGTTGTAAGTGATTGTAATTGCAGGGAAAACAACTCAAAGAAAAAAAAATTTAAAAAAAATTTTAAAAATAAAAATTTGAATATTTTTTTTTTTTTGGAAATAGAAACCAAGAATTTGCTAATGACAAGTGTTGAAGTTGGGTGTGGTGATGGCGAACGTATTAATTAATCAGTCGTAGGAATCAATAAATGGCTCCTGGAGTCGATTGCCCGAAGGAAGCGTTTAAAGTGACAAATACAAATCAAAATGGTGGTGTCACGAATCGAGTGAAGACTTAAGTTGCGGAGATAATGATTGGTTGGTCGGGGGGACCACAAGTGCGGGTTGTTGACCACAGGGAGAGAAATGCGAATATGTAATTATTGAAATGCTCAGTACTCAAAGGCTCAATGGAATGCCGGAGATGGTGAAATTGGATTTAAGGTGTTATTAAGTAAAATAAATTTTTTTAAATATATTTTAGCCGTGGGAGGGCGCTGTGAAAAATTTAAGTTTTTATGTCTATTGAGATATTTTTTGTTAAAAAAAAGAGAAGTGGGTGGGTTGGGGGTTGGAATAAGATTTGATTTATGTGATTAACCGGTCGACTGAATAAATATTAGTATGTGGGGTATTTGGAAAAAAAATGACGATTTTAAATTTTTTTTTTTTTTTTTGTGATAAGTGAAATGAAAAAGAAAAATGAGGTTCTTACCTACAGAGGACGCGACGACGCGTGCGTTCGGATTGAGGGCCAACGAAGTTGTGGCAACTGTGGGAGGGGGAGGGATCTGTTGGAATTCCTGTCACTCAAGCGCCCTCTTCTGCAATAACAGAGTTTAAAATTTTGAATTTTTGTTTTTATAACAAAATATTAAGACGACAGTTGTTTATTTTATGAATTAAATTAGGGTTATTTATATATTTAAATTTTAGTTTTCGGGTGAAATATTTGGTTTTAACCCTAAAATATTTGGTTTTAACCCTAAAATTTGATTTTAAGTTGATAAAATTGTGATTTTTGAGTTTTGTTTTTTTAATATTAAGATGACAGTTGTTTATTTTATGAATTAAATTTATTTATAATTAGGGTTAATTATACTCAAATTTTAGTTTTGGGATGAAATGTTTGGTTTTGACCCTAAAATTTGATTTTAAGTCTAACTTATAACGTTGGTATTATTATTTCATAGAAAAATTTTTATTAAAGATACATTTTAGGAATTTTATAAGTAAAAATTTTCAAAAATTTAAAAAATTTTCTCAACTATTTCTTTTGTCCTTTTTTTTCTTACCCTTCATTCCTTAATAAATATCCAAAAAAATAAAAGAAAACAACTAAAAATAATCCAAGGTGCCATACTTGGTTCTAGGAGGCAATTGAGGTGTAAATGAGTAGCATGACGTCACGTAAGGGCTGCAACAACAGTGTAACTCTTTGAAGCAGAAAAGAAGTTTGAAGCACTTTATCAGCGACGAGCCAAAATTAGAACTACTTTATTCGCGCGCAACAACACCGTTCATTGTAAAACATAAGTGCTGGGGCCAATCGAGAGTCGAAAATTATGAGCGCCAACTTCGCGTTGCTCATTAGTATTTGCAAAGTGCTCAACATCAATGATTTATAAGTGAATTCGCATATTTTTATGGCTTGTTTTCAAAGAAAAAATAAATTATTAGTATAAATAAGGATGTTAGAAATTTGTTGGGAAAAAAACAAATGGCTTCTTGAATTTGCCCAATTAATTAGTGGTTGTAAGAAAAAATGATAAAAAGATTAAATAATGTGTGAAAAGAGTGAAAGTTATTTTCCTACTGACATTGGTGTCCCAATTTGACAGTAGGGAATGCAAAAGTGACATCTGGTGGTTATATTTGAAATGAAAAAAATACATTCAAGTCACATCTCATTGTCAGACATGTTTTTTTATGCATCTTTTTATGGTTTTGGCCCCTTTTTTTTTGCTTTCTGGTTGATAAAATCTTTTAGACAGGTTTTTTTATGTTATTTTTTTGTGTTATGGATTTTTTTTTTCATAAATCATATTAAATGTGATAATAGTTTCAATTAAAAATTTGAAGAAAAAGTTGGGATTTTAATTGAATATTGTTTTTTATATGGAATTGTGCATTAATGCGTGTGAATTTAAATGCATTTGTTTTTTATATTTTCATTTCGAAGTAAATTAACCCAGAAAAAATAATTATGCAATGTGAAACCTGAATTTTTGATATATCCTTAAAAGTATGGGCAATTAAGACAATTAGAAAAAGTGGATTTCGTTAATGATATCTTGTGCATCGAAATGAAAATCAACTTAAATATAAAAAAAATTAAGTAAAATTTTATAAATTTTAATTTTTTGTAATACTTTGTTAATTTGTTATAGGGACAAATTTTGTCACTAGGTGGCTATATTACATACAAAATATTTTAAACATGAAAGGAGTCTGACTTTTTCGAAAATTTTGTCAATGGGTCAAAAAACTCTATAAAAATCTCGGTGAATCTCTGCAAATCTTAAATCTTTTGGCAAAAAAAAAATTTCCAAGTCATTAAAATCTGTTAAAAATTTCAAAAAAATTAGCATAATTTTTTTACCAATATCTGCGAATCTTAAAAATCTTTATGAATCTCTGCAAATCTTAAATGATTTGGCAAAAAAATTTCTAAAAATCTCAAAAAATCTTTACAAATCTTTCTAAATCTTAAAAATCTCAAAAAATGTTTGCAAATCTTTGCAAAAATCTTCACAAATCTCACAAATTCCGTCTCTTTTCATTTAAATTTGTCCGATGTTCGGTAAAAATGTCTTTAACTATGAACTTTAACATCATTGCTTTCATCAAAAATGGCGACTGATTTATGATATCAAAATTGCACAGCAAATTTAAAATTTTAAAACCCAAGTTTATAATGCATGTATTAGTATAATCTCTCTGCACTCATTCAATTACAGTCCCAAATAAGTTTAAACTTTTTTTTTCTTTCTTGACATGTTTTAAGCTATTTTAAAACTCCCATTTTTTTAAAAAAAATCTAATATAAAAAAGAAGCAAAAAAGATGAATAAAAAATTCAACATAGGATGCATCAATGTCGTTCTTAGTCTCAATGCCGTATTTTAAGTCAATTATTAATAAGTGAAAGTGACACAGTATTAGAAAGAAAATAAACTTAAAAAAAAAAATTAAATTAAAAAAATGAGAAAAAGTGAAAAAAGTCATGAAGTGACCTTGAAAACAAAGCAATGCCCTTTTTTCCTCCTCCTTTTCATTTTTTCTCACACTCATCTTATTCTTCCATCTTTATCTTTGACATCAGCACTTCCAGTTGCACAGTTTTCAATAATACAGGTCAAACCTCACTATAACGAACTACAAGGAACCGAAAAATTGGTTTGTTATAACGAGAAATTCGTTATAAGCGAGTTTGTTATAACGAGGTTCGACCTGTAGATCCAATATTGGAGCTGTAATCTCGTCAGTGGCCATTTATTTAATCAAATTTACATCAATTTGCGTCTTAATTCGGCTTTTCCACATTTTAAAAGTGACTTTTATCAAATAAATACAAGTTTTGCAGGTAGCAATCAAAGGGTTGTTAAGGTAAAGTTACTGACATGATAATAAGTTTTGCTTTAAACCAAAGTATTAGGTCATTGTTCTTCATCCAAAATGGAGTCACGAACACCCGATGCCCTAAAGCCGAAATATTAAAAAAAAACTTGAAAATTTGAACGTTTTTGTCTCACCCCTCGACCCAGGGAAACATGAATCACAAAATATGGCGATGGGGTATTTTACAACAATAATAAAACATAGAAATTTTCATTTTCAACCCTCCCATCTGAAATGGCTCGATGGTATAATGGGTTTTACGAGTAAAATAAAAATTCAGGTTTGAAATGTAACCGGAAGTGCATTTAATTGATGCTCGTATTACTCAGAGCATTTACACGCAAATGAAATATTAGTCATTTATTTGCATGTAAAGTGTAGTGAGAATGTTAGAAAATTGACCGGTTGGTTTGGTTATTTTGGTTGCAACCGCATTTACCCAAATTGGAAGGTGAAGTAACTTGGTTATTCAAGATGGTTGCACGCGTGCAACAGAAGCAAACATAAATTAACAAGTGTTTAGTTTAAAGATTTCAAATTTAAAGGTGATTCGTTGTCTTAGTTGTTAGCGGAGAAACTGATAAAAATTAACCAAATAATTAATAAGATTTGTGTAGATTTATACAAATATGATGGCCTTTTAATATTTTAATATTTTTAGAGATTCTTTTACTAAAACATTTGAGATTAGTAATGATTTTTAGAAATTTTCAAAGCTTAGTGAAAATTTACACAGATTTGTTGACCTTTTAATTGATTTTTTAGAAAGTTTTGGAGATTTTATTGCCCAAAAAATTTGAAATTTACATAGATTTTCAAAAATTTACAAAGATTTTCAAACATTTGCAAACATTTTTTTGACTCATTGACAAAATCTTCGGGAATATCAGACTTGGTCTAAAGTCACAATGACCTAATGCTAATCCAACGGAAGTGACTTCACATCAACAACGAACACATCAAATTCCAATTCTAATCTTTTAATTCCAATTTCCCCAATTGATGGTAAATTTTACCATTTTAATCGAAACCCTCACTTTTATCAGCCATTTTCTTAATCTCTCCACTTCCAGTGAATTCTCAAACATCTCCACTCGATTCCGAAGTGTCCCACAATCCACCGTATCTTATCTCGTGCACTCACACAGATGCGCGTGACATTCCCGTATAAATAAGTGTCCAAACGTAAATTGCCAAATTTGAAGGGTCAGTTAATGCGCCGAGGGACGTTTGCGTCTCAATTAAATGACTCAATTTAATTTGCTTGTGCGCATGGTCACGTGTTTGCTCATCAAATTGCACCGCGAGCTGAATTATGGGCAACACGGGAAGCTCGGCTTGGAAGGGTTAATTCGGAATGGCCTCTTAATTACAGGTGTGCCCGGTGACAGTGAGCCACGGCCTCGCGTTGATCTTAAACATGTCTCAATTTATTTTCTTCTGCTCAGCAAATAGAAAGAAGAAAAAAGACCAAAAAGAGTTTTTTTTTTCTTCGGTCATCGAGCACTTGGTCTTTCCATTCGACACGCCCTGATGGCCAAATCGCAATGGATTCTTAGAAGGAGGAGAAAAAATGGTTTAAAGAGATCTTGGTATATATAGGGAAAAGCTGTTTTATGTCTTCTTGTAACGATCAGATGTGATAGTTGGTAGAATTTCACTGGAATGAGGCTTAATGTTGTTAATGGGAATGGGTTTTTATACAGTTTTAACAGTTGGCCAAAATATTTAAGATTTGCAAATTTTTTTACCCATTGACGACGTTTTCGGGAATGTCAGACACCTTGGACTAAAAGTCACAGTGACCAACAGAAGTGACTTCACGTCAATAAAACGATGCATCAAATTCCAATTCTAATCTTTTAATTCCACATTCTCCCAATTGATGATTACATTTTACCATTATAATCGCAATGGATTCTTATAGAAGAAGGAGAAAAAATTGATTTAAAGAGATCTTGGTAGTTGCTGTATGGGGAAAAATCTATATTATATCGTCTTGTAACGACCAGATGTGTTCAGTTGGTAGAATTTCACAGGAATAAGGCTTAGTGTTGTCAGTTTTTTGACAGTTGATGTTGTGTCGTCTTGTAAACAAATTGGAAACTGTTGAAAGCGAGATTTCAGTTATGATAGTGACTTCGCTATCCTACTGCCAATCCTGGCAGGTAAGCTTCCAAAACTTGTTTGCCCTGCAGTGATGTGTGTTATTGACTATGGTATACACACAAGTCCAGTTGCTGTATGCTGTTAAGTGTCATAGCTGTCAAAAACAGAGGCCCTTTCCTGATTGATTATATGATACAGCTCTGAGGCATCAGCTCTTTATCGACGACTACCAGGGTTCGATCCACATAGAATTACATGATGTCAAAAGGAAAAAAATCACGAGAAGTAACTTTTTCTAAATAATTCTGTAGCTTTTAAAGACTTTAAGTTAAATTTTAAAAAACCGTTTTTCGTATTCTAAAAACAGTTATCGCATTTCTCTTAATAGTGCCATGTGACATTTTGTTACTTTAGTTATATCAGTTTTGTGTGTTTTTAGTAAGTTGCACTTTATCTTAAAAACACATCTGATAATTCTGGTTGGTTGTTGTGGTTCGGTCGTTAAGAAAGAAGGTTTTGTGCAATTTCAATAGCAAATGCCAGTGTAAATTTGCAACACTCTAAAGAATCAAAAGTCCATTGAAATAAGAAAAGCCGAGAGAGAGAACGGAGCGGAGGAAATGAGGAAAGTTTCGCGAGCAATGATTGAACGCGTAATTGGTTTGGGAGCCACCGAAGAAAGAAGCAAAACCATACCTGACGCGATGTTATTCAATTGGTCCATTAATCAGTGGAAAAGGGAAACAACAACACGAGTGGGTTTAAAGGATTAAACGGCGTCTTAGGTTCATTTGCATGTCAAGCACAAAAGCGAGAGGCTGATGCCCTAAGCTGTACAAAAGAAGGATAAAGTTTTAATGCATTTGCTTCAAAATCAACATTTAATTTAATACCGAGCGTTCCCGGTTCTCCCACCGACCCCCACCACCCCTTACCCTCCCTCTTTTTGTTGTCATATTGAAAACAAGGAAAATTATCCCCTGCATCCGGTGCTTGTCGATTAGGGTTAACGAATCTTAAATAGGGCTTTTGTCGATTTTTGAATAGTTTTAGGAAAGAGAGAGAGAAATATCGTTTAAGGTCGACAGCAGCTACTTTGGCCACAAGGCATAACAAAGCTCAAGATATTAAGTCATTACAAATGTCTTATTAAACAATCACAAGTCTGAGGAGTCTAATAAGTCAAGCCCCGATGTAACGTACTCTGACCTTGTTATAGCGTAATTTTTTTTCACGGCTTTAGGTGGCAACTTAAAACTTGATCGCTTGTAGCGTGAACCCCGATGTAGCGTCATTTTTTAACAGGTTCGAAAGATGACGCTATATCGATTATTGCAATTATTGCAATTCAATACAAGAATGATTTATTGGTTTTCCAATATAAAATATTTAGAAATAAAATATATTTAAAGTTGACTGTAAAGGGCTACGGTCAATATGTCAGATTCGAAGAACTCTTCTTCTTATCGCTTGTTATTTAATAACATGTTTCTTCTCTTGAGAAGAAGGAAGATGAAGAGTAAGTACAAGTTGAGATCGATTCAGCTTGCCAAATCACCCATATTTCTTTTTCATGAAGGAAGGGTAAATGCATTTTGTTTGTCCAACAAAGAGGCAGTGGATAAAGGATAATCTCAGACTTAAATAACAGTAAATATGGATCTGTATATTGATCAAGAAAAGAAATGGGAAAATCTTATGAGGTTATAAATCTTGACAATTTATTTTATTTTATTTTATTTTTTTTGGTTTTTGCTTAAATTGAGAAAATATTTGGGCTTATAAAAAACTTGGGAGAAATCTTGTGGGGTTATTGTCTTTTGTAATCTCGTTATAACTTTCTTAGAAGTTGAAACAATTGTGTTTCAAGGAAACAGTATTGCTGCTTTAGAGTCATATGAATTGATTAGCATGACATTTCTCTTGATGTTGAACAGGTTTTACTTGTTCTTTTTTTTATACAAAATCCAATCTGTGTCAGGTTGTGTGATGTTTGTCACAAAGTTTTATTCTACCAACAAATTAATATATTGTGTTGTTTGCTGTTGATAATGAAGATGCAGGCTTTTGTGCTGGTTTATTTATTGGTTTCAAGTAGCCGTGCAATTGCCTCGCATTAATACTGGTTATCTCAGTTGCTGCCATTAATGTCTGCTCATAATCATCATTGATGCCTTGATTTTACTACTATGGCTTTCAAAATCGCAACCGCTATATACGGTTCGACAGTCAACCTGAAACAACAAAACTATATACTTGGCCTTGCTTTTAATACCATTAAGTGATATGATTAAAAGCTTTATTTTGTATGGAGAAAAGTATCAACTGCCTGAATTTTATGGGGCTGCTTGTTATAAGCGCGACAGGAATTGCGCAGATTTAGAAAAAAAATTTCGCGAAAAAATAAATGTGTGAAATTTATTTTGTAAGAAATGTTTTGCAGCAAAGAAATTTGTAGCGATTGGAATTACCCCGACCGGATCAAGCGCGATGTTATTTCTGTGAATTTTTTTTTGTATGTGGAGGAATTTTTTGGTTAAAAAAAATTGAAATTATTAATTTGGTTTTTAAATATAATTTTTTTTTGCACTTCGCGCGACAAAATTTCACGAATTTGAATGTTGTGGATTTTCTGCCCCCCCCCCCCCCTTTCCCGTTTTACATAAGGAAAAAAGTGTTTTTTTTTTTTAATGTTCAGCTAACAAAATCCTATTTGATTCCTTCAAAAAAAAAGTTTAAAATTTAGAGGCATTTTTCCTAGAAGCAAATTATCGCTTAAGCTGAGAAGCGTGGAATTTGGAATATTAAATTTAAACTCGAAAGAAGAAGGGAAAGTCATTGGATGGCATACCGTAAAATACAAAGACAATAAAACTTTTTAATCATGAAACTCATTTACATAGAATTTAGTTAAAACCAATTACGCATTACAATTGAATCTTTCCATTTCTGGTGCTTAATCCAGTCCAGTTTTAATATTATGGCACATTACAGTCTGCAGTGATACAAATTGCTAGTATAATGTGGTATCACAAGGTCACCTAATCAAAGTTGATTTCATTAAACAGTAAGAGCAGACATCCTTGTTCAATGGCAAACCACTTACTTGTACAAGCACAATATTGTTATATTTATATTTTACTGATGTACCAGCTGACTCAAGAGAATTCAATATACCATTTCATTTCCTAAACAACCACAAGCAGCTTCCAAAGACCAAAGTATCTTTATAAATGTGCATATAACTCTTGCACAAACAATTTCATATGCTTGAGAAGGCTTAACTCTTTTAATTTGCATAAAAGTTTAATCGCAACTGTTTCGAAGAAGAGATCATCGAATGAAAGTTACCGTAAACCAAATTGAAAAAATAGTTGTTTTCTTAAAAGATATTTTAGTGCATTTAATGTTAGTGTTGGCAGCCATTTGTTTTCCAAATCACCAAAGAACATGACAAATACTGACACTATTTTAACTCTGCACCATTTGCCACTGCCTTATATTATCGCGCAGAAACCTTGTCACAGAGTTCTTCCAAACTACTTCTCACTCTAAAAGCAATTCATCTTGATGAAAACACGCTTCTATGATTTGTCCAAAACAAGTTTCAAGATGGACGACTTGGTCTGTTTTTCATTAAATTAAAAGCTGCCCAATTTCTCATGTTTCCTTCTTCTGTTTTCCCTCTTTTCAATAAAAATGAAAGTGGGATGAAATAGTTCAAAAAAGGAAGAAATTCAAGTTGACTTTTTTTTGTTGATCCACTTACTG
Source organism: Geophilus truncorum (assembly GCA_034695745.1). Classification (NCBI taxonomy): domain Eukaryota; kingdom Metazoa; phylum Arthropoda; class Chilopoda; order Geophilomorpha; family Geophilidae; genus Geophilus; species Geophilus truncorum. The sequence continues at coordinate 25,924 of JAQFZP010000275.1, read as the reverse complement.
TTAAGAGGTTCAAATAATTTGACTTTTCTTGAAAGAGTAAAGTAAAGTAAGTGGGGTTTAAATAATTTATCCTGTAGGCTGAGCAATTAAAGTGGTGGTCTTATGTAAATTTTCTTCAATTTAAATATTAAAAGATAGTTGAGAATTTTTTTTTAAGGTAAAAGATTGAATGAAAGATGTACAAGAATAAATAAAGAAAAATATTCATGAGTGATGTCTTATTGAAACTGGAAAATTTCCCATGTGATGCAATGAAAAAAATATTTCCAGAATAAAAGAACTGAAATATTGATACTTATGTAACATAGAACTTGAGAAAACAAAATTTAGATCTATAAAAAAACTTTTTACACATCTGAGTTTATTCTCACTTATTATTTACTCTTCTGAAGCAGTGAAACACTCTAAAACAGATATGAAGCAACACTGCAAGTAGAGTGAGGTAATTAGCATTTCATTCTCATTTATTTTACAGATTTTCTCCCTAGAGGGATTTTCATTGGGTTACTTCCTATTAGTATTTCAATGGAGCAACAATCAATAGGGATTTCTATAGTGAGTAGTCATTAGTAACTCTAGTGAGAATAAAGTCAGATGAAAAGAAAAAGTTGTTTTTAGAGATTTTGAAAAATAATTATTATTTATCATGTGATTGACACAACAGCTCATATGAGACAATTGACAATTGTAAAGTGTCAGAAGGATTTGTTTTGTGACAAGCTGAGTGAGAAAAAGTAAGTATTGATTGCAAACTGTTTCCTGCTGACAAGACAATAGTTAAGTGGAAAGATAAAGCCCAACTTGATGATCCAATTTTGAAGTAACATTTCAAATAGAATTAAACATTTTTGCTTCAATGTACAGTGTATTGAAAATCTATTAAGTGATTTTTTTTCCACTTGAGGAATTTTGAAGATGAAATATTTAAATGAATGAATTGAAAAAAAAGAATGCAGTTTATTTTAATTAAAGTGATTTATTACCTGCAAAAGCTTGGCAAACCAGTTTAATCCAAGTAAAGAGTTTAATCAGATTGTTGGAATATCTGATACTGATTTATAACTTGAAGGAAAGTGCAAAAAATTCAGTTACAAGTTATATTGTTATTTAACAAGTTTGTAAGATTAATTGGAAGTAATTAGTTGAAGTGGTCAAAGAACTGATTACAGTAATTGGCTGAATCTACACACAGAACACATTTTGGTGACTTTTGATTTAATTGTTGTAATTATCAACTCTTGAGAGTTTGAAACAGTCTATTAACTTGTCTTTCTAATTTTGATCTTGATCCATGTAACAAAGATAAAGCCAATTACCATTTTATTGAATTAACTTAAAAGAGTTACTGCAATACCTTGATTTCAACTTCTATTTTTAAAACATAATTCCACTTTAAAGATCTCAAAACATTATTTAATTTCATCTTTTCTTTCATTTCCCTTGAGAAATAAACTTACCAATAACAAGTTTTCAATCTATCCTTTTTTTATTCAATCACTTCAACTCTTTTATAATGATTTCACTCCTCCTTTTGCTTAGTTCTTACAATCTTTTCCAATTTTTCCTGGATAAGCACAATCCTTAGAAAATCCCTGATTACTTTTCCTTCTTTGCATGCAACCTTGTCATCTTAGTTGTCCTAATTTTTCCCCCTTCAGTCCAGTCATGTAGAAGGAGGAAAAATCCCTGCTGGGATGAGATTTGAGAGTCGACCCAGGGAACTCACACAAGCACCTACATCTAATCCAATAAGTCTGTAGCAAGATGAAAAGGAGACAATTTTCCTTTGTTGCCACCTTCTAGTCCTATTGGCACTCCCCTGAGTAAGGTCACAGAACAAAGTGAAGAGAAAAAAATGTCTACTTGGACATTTTAGACTTAGCCTCAAGGGAGATAAAATGAAATAAAATGGAGTAAAATAAAGCACTATGGGTAAAAAGGTAAAAAAATGGGAACCTACTCATGGATTATGGCTTGGGTGCCATTGGAAGTGCTTGGGGGTGATTGCAGCACCCTCTGGTGGAAATGGGAGTGTTCAAGAGTTTTGATGTTTGGGGAAAAGTGGTAGTGAGGAATAATTCCCTAAAGGATGTGTAGAGGAGAAAAAGATGGGGTCTCAATGGCCAGAGAGAGGTCATTAAGAAAGGATTAAAGGGGAGAATTAGCTCTTTGGCTGGAGATTCATTTAAGGGGATGTGACATGATTGCAGTCAATCAAACACAAGTGGGCATGCAAATGAATGGAATTTATGGTGATTATTCATCATGAGCTTGGGGAATCAGGGCTTGGCTTGTCTTGTCTTGAGATGCATGTTTTGACAAATTGCCAGCTTGTTTGCATGGGGAGAAACATGGAAGTGGAGAAAATGCTTTTTTTCTTGGTTTGATCTAATTAAAGTTGAAATGTGGAGTTTTGTAAAGTGCATGGTGTTAAAGTAAAAGTAAAAAGAAAAGATTTCTTGGTAAAGTCAAATTTTCAGATTATGTTGTTTTTTAAGTAGTCCAAGTTCTCAAAGACTCAAAGTGGTACACCAGCCATGCAAACCAAAAAGTGAAGTATCAAACTGTGAGGAAGAATGTTACAAGAGAATAATGAAGCATCTGTTTACTTTGCCATTTCTTTCTCCTATTTTATGTCAAAACTCATCTTTTGCGTTCCAATCTTTGATGTCAGGGTTAAATATATAACTAAATAGTATTTTTTCTTCATTAATATTCGAAAAAAAATTATGTTAACATCCCATCTATGTGACTCCATTTTCTTTCTGCAGAGAGGTCGTCTGTGATTGGCTGAGGCTCATGCAATAGGTCACGTGTTGCATGCGAAGCAAAATCAGAATTGAAAATTTCTGATTTTGCTTGAAAAGTGTTGCACGAACGTTCGCACTAAAATTTGCTTCAATGTACATATGTTAGCGTCAATGTAAACGAACCTTTAGTTGTTTTGACTTCGCGTGTAAACATTAACGAAAGAGATTGCCAAAAGATCTCATTATTTTGGGCAGCTAGCTTAATTGGCTTTCTTTAAAATATTTTAAGTTGTTGAAAATTTTACAATAAAAAATGTCAATAATTCACAGACGCCCTCTGGCCATTGAAAAATGTGCAAAAATATTCCCTACAGGAAAAAGTAATTTCATCCTACAAACCATTTTAAAAACTGCCACTAGGGAGTTTTCACCAGATCCACTGGATCTTTGTCAATATGGATTTTCCTAAAAACTCTTATCTATAATGCACTTTCCATTGTACAACGCCATCATCCAGCTTCAATTGAATTTTGCATACTAACATTTTTTCCACAGAGTTCATTCATCTGTCTTATCACAAAACCACAATAACATTGAATCTCATTTCTAAACCCTACTTCTCACATTATCAACCAACATTTCTCTTTCCTCTGCTTCACGAATTCTTATCTGTGAGTCCAGTTTTATTCTTGTAACACATCATTTTAAATTATCTAGGATTAAAAGTTTAGCACTATGTAATAATATTTTTAAAGTGGCTAGTTACACACAGCTAAATGACTTTATCTATCAAGTGGCTTTATAATTTAGAGCTTACATCTATAGCATTTGCCAGCTTTGTTGACTATGTAGGGCTTTGAAGCCACTTCTTAATTAAATGATGATATAAAGGAAGTTCCATATACATAGATAAATTTAGACCATTTGCTTTAATTTATCTTTAGGCTTGAAAAAAATTAAGTGTTTACATGAAAGATGTTTCTTCCTGCTTTGAAAGAGGAATTAATTGTGAAACTAGGTCTTTATGAGCACCATCAACACTTGGTTTGGATGGTAATTGATGGTGGAAGTGTGTATGTGATGAAATTAAATGAAGAAAGGATGTGTAAACTAATTTATGGTGATTTGCATATCTGTAAAAAAAATGTAAAATTGCTGTAAAATCATCAGTAAATTTTTACTGAAAAAAATCTATTTTTGCTAATTATGGGTAATGTTTTGTGATTTTACGAATATTGTTAAGTAGTTTAAAAATTATAGTAAATGTTTACGGAAAAATTGTATTTTTGCCAATTATAGGCAGTGGCATGTGATTTTACGGATGTTTTAAGTGTTTTGAAACACTGTTTTCTGTTAAGTTAGATATTTGCAAAAGCACTTTACACATACTGTAATTGTGAATTTACGGAAAATTTTTATTTTATTTTTTTAAAGTTTTAAGAAGACAAAACTTTTTATTGCAGTTCTGCTTTAAGGTGCTCTATTAGGTGCTTTATAGGATTTTCCTTTTAATTTAGTGATAAATTTTTAAGTTAACCTTAAGATGTTGAAGAAATACTGCAACACATGCCATTAACTGGTGGCAGATGGCACTTTACTCAATTTTATTTCACTACTTGCTCAGTTTTGGACTCTGCCATAAAGTTTATCAATTTACGTCAAAACTGTGGAAAATTGCACCGGTCAATATTTTTTGTCCATTGGTAGAGAGAGTGAGTGAAATCATGGAATTATTAATTTTTATGGTTTATATTAATTCTGGCCAATAAAGGGTTCTACTGAAGGGTTTTTATTAAAAGGTTCCATTAAAGTTTGTGGATCCGTTTAATGGGATCCACAAACTTATGAAAGTAAAAAGTAAATTGGAAAATTTCAACGATAAATCATTTACGCAATTTAGCGCTGAGGCCTAGAGGATGTTGACATAGCGGTGAAGAATGAATTACACTACACTTGATGTAAATAAATTTAGTTTACTGATGGTTTAGTCTGGAACCTAATGATGACACAGTTGTTAAAAGTTAGAAACATTGAACCCATTTCACTAACGTACGGTAAGCTAAGAATAAAAATAACTGAAAATACAATACTCAGTTCTGTTAATTAATTGAGCAAAGCCACCATAGATTATTCTTAAAATTATAAGTAAATCTATTGTTTATTTTAAAATGATTTGCGTCGTGACATGGATCGGGATTATCGTAACCTTAAATTTTTGTAAAGCCGTTGAGAAATTATTCTAATTTAGGAAATAATATAATTGTATGACAATGTTTTGTATCAATTTCTGGTGATTTTATTACCCTTAAGTACTTGTTTAATACAGTCGAACCTCAATATAACGTACTCTGATGTAGGGTAAAACCCGTTCTAGCGCAATCTTTTGTTTCACCCTGCGTAAGGTGTCAACTTAAATTTGTAGCGTGAACCTCGATGTAGCATCATTTATAAACCGGTTCGAAAGATGACGCTGCATTGGGGTTCCTTTAACTAAACGTTGCCACCAGCCATTTTGAAGCGTTGATTAGAAAACGCAACCTCAAGTGGCACTTCCTGCGATTTCGTCACTTGCCAATTGCGACCCGACGCCCTTATCAGTTAAATCTCCGAACAAACAAGTAGGGAAGTCTTTAACTTTTATTGTTTTATTGACCAACGAAGACTTTCGAAGACAGAGAAAAGCCTTTACGCGTTATTAAAGCGTCGCCATTGACCTCTGGCTAGATACAATTACACGCGTTTTTAAGTGGCGACATTGCGTCATAGAGACGAATTAAAATTAATTAAAAGTGAGCGAAGCCCCTTTCCAACCTAGCCGTATCATGATGTAATTATAAGGGGACATTAAATCACTGCTGCTACAATTTGACGCCAGGCGCCGCTTGACAGCTCGAGTCGTTTTAGGGTTAAGTGGAGTTGTTTGTGGTTATTCAGAGACGAAATTGCTACTAGACTGAAAAGTGACGACTCCTTATCCATTGATGGACAGTGGCGAGTGCCACAAAGAGATATTGAAAGCTATGTCCGTTGAGGGAAAGTATTTTGCGCTTCATCGCGCATGCGCGCCAATTGTGGATGGCAAACAGAGATATAAATAGAGGGGGAAAATGTTGTGGGATGATGGGAATTGATTTCTGGTCACGTTTAGAACTGTGGACCTTTGAAAAAGTTATAAAAATTATTTTTAGGTTTCAAAAAAATTCATTGTATGTGTGTGTAATTGGGAGTGATGTAACGAAGAAGGGCTAATTAAGTTTGTTTGTGGTCTAGAATGTTTGTTTTTCTTAGATTTTTGATTACTTTGGGATGAAAGAAATAAATAGTTTTATGTTTGGACAGTGACTGTTGCGTAAAGATTGACCTTGGAAGTGAAGGAGTTGGGATGAAAAGAAATTATTTTTTTATGTTAGTTTTAAGATTATCTAATTAAAAGGAAATTTGTGTTTTTGTTTTGATGGGATGTGGTCACTGATAAAAGTTAATTTTATGTAATTTTGGAGTGGAAAATGAGAGATGTTGAGTAAAATGTTTATAAAATGTTATGATAACCCATTTAACACACATTAAAACGCAACACAAAAACGAGGAAAACTGACAATGTGATTAATTTACAAAGAAAATGTGTCGATTAACACACAATAAAATGAAATAAAACTCAAAATAAAACCACTTTTCCTGCTATAAAACTAGACATAAATCAAAATCATACCTTCACGGGAGAAAAAACCCACAAAAAAAAAAAGAGTTACTTACAGAAAAGTGTTGGAAAAACTGCACCGGGGTCTGCGAGTCGAGTAGAACTAGCGTTCATCTAACTCGATAGCTACAACAACCCACTTTCGACATCAGCGCCGACTTCATCCACTCGGTACACCGAAGAATCTCTCTCGTGGTAACGCAATAGCGGAAATAACTCATCCCTCAATTTCACCCACATCAAACGCAAGGAGGAATTTTTTTAATTAGAAAAAAAAGGGTTAAAAATAAACACAAATGTCACTCATTCTTGAAAAATCCCCGAGTATATGGGTCCGAATCATCAATCAAGCAAACGCAACGCGCGTGCGCAAAACTTGCCCACTTTGTGCGCTCGATCTGACACAGACTCTCGATATAACGAAGTTCAGTGTTTTTCAATGGGGATTTTGGTTCGTTATAGCGAAAAATTTCCAATTCGATGCAAAATTGAGCGATTGCTGGGCAATCAGGCGAGGCGCACCTGGCGGTGGAAGGAAAAAGTTTTTTTTTCTCGGAGGTGAAATTTATAATTGACGAAAGCGTGACATTTATCGTGGTTGCCATGGCGATGGTGATGATGAGGCGGGTGCGATTGATTCGGAGCGGTGCGAGATGAAAGTAATTTAACGGCCACAGTCACCTGGACAACGGGAGGCAATTGTTTACGTGACGTCATTCTGCGTTATTAACGAAAATTGGGCGCCGTTTCCGATGAATCGATGGTGCAATGAGGCGGGAAATGAGAAATAACCAAGTTATTGGAAGAAAATAGCTTTTATTGTACTTTATGTTTGTGAATTCTCACACAAGGTGCCGCTGGAAGTTGAATATGGAATATTAAAACGTTTTTATTTGTATTTTTAGGGAGTTTCCAAAGGTCTGTGTGCCTTTAATGAGATTTGAGGGTTCACGTGTGGGGATGAAACGAGTGATGATGACACTGAGTTGACATCTGTATTGGGTAAAATAGCCTCGTCCTCATTTCCTTGGGAAACACGGGTTTTCCATCTGCGAACTGATGCCCACGCGAAACAAGCTCCAGCTACCATTACTAGTAATACGATGATCATGCCTGCAGCCAATACTGGGCTCAAGTCTGCGTCTAAGTGGATGGGAACGCAAACAGGTAAATAAACAAAAGTGGGGGAAAAAATTTAATTAATTTTAAGAATTTTTTTTTAAATTTTTAAAATTAAAAAAAAATAAATAAAAAAAATAGATCAACCTTCTCTTGTTTGGTAAAGCGCATCTTCGAAATTCCGCTCTAAGATCATATCAGCTTGTGCAGCATCCCGCACGGGGGCGCCATCTGTCAGGTTGACTCTGGAATTGAACAACGAAAGGTAGGATTGAACTTTTGCTTTTCGTTTGGTAGTAATGCCATCTAGTGTTGGCAATTTAAATTTAAAGTTTTAAATTTCGACACCAGGTAGCGGTATACATAACGTAAACATGTTTAGCATATTATTTACATTGTTTGTAATGTGAAGGTATCCGGAAGCAGGTCGCAGATGAGATTAAATCGTCTGGATGAATGGGTGATTAACGAGGGACTTTCGTTTGCAATAATGATGCTTTGCACGTATTGACCAGTCTGGAATTAAAGAGTATTTCTAAGCTGTTTATCTCAGACGTCAATGACTGAAACTTAAAAGTGGCTGCTACTTTTGATTCCTCTATTCAAGGCGAATCGAGTTTGCACCTACTTTTAACCAGTGTTGGCTTCGCTATGGTAAAATTAGCGCTAATAGCAAATTTTTCATGAACTGTGTGAATCGCTATAAGTCTATTAAAGCTATACTTTTGGTCTATGTTGATGACCTAGTGTTCTCTTAACAAATTATGTGAATCTAAGTTACTTGTTACAATCCAGAAAATTTTTGAGATTGTGGATTTGTTAAATGTTGCGCGGGCTCTAGTGTTATTTATGAGATAAATAATGGTAGAAATTTTACAATTATAAAATGCTAACTAGCATTGTATAGCGCTAAAATAAATTGAGTACGATAGCGATGCCAACACTGCTTTTAACTCTCTGCTTTAAGAAAACTGAAAATTCTTAGAACAATATCTTACTTCTCGACTTCCACACAAATCATGAGTTATGACAAAAACATACTGGGTTCTTGGGTTTTCTGAATCGCCTTTGATGTGACATCTCGTATCACTTGCACCTTCAACCTCAATTCTACCTCTGAAGTACGGCCCTGTGTCCACTAACACTTCTGTGAACTCCGGTAAACACTTACTAACCCTTGCAACAACTATTTAAAAAAATAAATTAAAATAATTAATTACAAACACCACCAACAGATGTCACTCACATCCTTTAGTCGAAACACTCAACCACTTCCTCGGTGTTTTCGGCCACAAAAACTCTCTTTCTTCATCTTCGACAAGGGTAGTGACCAATACCTCGTACTTAGTGCCCAATCTCAACCCTCCCAACACAGCGCTGAATCTCCAACCGTTGCCACTAGATGGCGGGAGAAGCGAAGGCTCAGTTTCGGTTCTGTTGAACACTCGTCGTTCGCAGTGCCGCCACGTGACGTGCGTCGCTTCGCAGTAGCGGACGACGAATTGACCTCTTGGACCTAGTGGAAACTTCCAGGTGAGCAGGAACGCGCGATAGTCCGACACGGCTTGCAGGTCTTCTACCTCTGGATGTGAGATAAAAGGGAAGGAAGGAAGAAGAGATGATAAAAGAACAGATGACTCACCAGGATGTGGCAGCGAAGCCTCGATGATGCGTTGGTGCAGTATTAAAAAAAGGGTTAGGACGAGGCTTAAATTGAAATTTATTCTACCTATAAATAAAATAACAATCAATTCAGGAGAGGAAATGAAGAAGAGAAAATGGCGATTGGAAAATTCTTTTACGATGTGACTGGCGGTTTAATGGCTAATAATGTTGTTATGACTTTGGAATTGAGATATTTTTGTTGAAACAGTGGTAAAGCTGTATTGTTGAAATACAACTTTATGTTTATAATATAGAAAAGTTATTGTTGCAGTTATATGTAATTTTTAATTTAATAATGTTTCAACAATATTATTTCATGATGTTTGTTGAAACAATGTTAAAATAAATATTTTATGAATGAAAATTCAACATTGTATTTCAACAATACATAAATTTTCATTCATAAAATATTTATTTTTATATTGTTTCAACAATCATCATAAAATAATATTATTAAAAATTCCAATACAATATTATTTCATGATGATTTTTGAAACAAAGTTAAAATAAATATTACATGATGTATGCCAATGAAATTTTCATGAACTGTCTCATATTTAATACACTTTTAACAAATAGTTTCAACATCCATTATTCAAAAATCAATAGAAATGTTTTAAATATTTTCCACCAGGGATTTCAACGAGTCTATAAAATTCTTTTCTTTTTCTAACATTCTTCCAACATTGTTTTTCATCTCTTCTTACATTTCCGAGTAAAATTAACACCCTGAAGATGACATTTGAAGCCTGCACCTGTAAATTTCAGGTAACGGCCACAGCGACGTTGTTGCCAACGACCGCAGACATAAAGGAAAATCCGCATTGGTCTTGTTCTAATAAAAACGCTCGGGCGAACGTTATCAACACAGATGACTACGATCTAAAGAGCCATGGCTGATTTTAAAGCTAGTTTGTTATTTTGGAGATAAAAAGTGATGTCTAGATTCAGTCGACTGAAGTTATACAGTATGTTGCAATTGGAGTTTTGCTGCTGCGCTTTTGCGCTGTGCAGGGAAGCACTGATGAGTTATACTAAGACTCGCCAAATTAGGTCAGCCATCAATTAAGTTATATTTGGGTTAAGAGAGTATATAAGACATAAAACACACTTACTTACCAGTTGGCATTTTTCTCCAGTGCCTCATGAGAGACTCTTCACCTGTATGAGGGTTTTTATCCCGGATAAATCAATGTTGTTGCTTACCCAGGCGAATGTCCGGTAATGGAAAAGTTTTTTTTTGTTGTTTTTTATTATATATATTTTTTTTTTTTAGATTTTTTTTATGGTTGGTTAGATTTGGTTTACTGGTAAATAATAATTGGTGAAATGTGTCAGTAAGAAAATCAATTTTTTTTTGAAGGGTAATTTAAGTGATTTATTGTTTATGGGTTTTAATAAATTTTTTTTGGGGGTTTTAAAATTAGAATTTAAATAATTTGAGAAAGACAATTAGGGAGCGTAAATATACAGTTATGTAAATATATGGCAGAAAGATTGAATTTATACAGTATAGTTGTGGCAGTTGTTGCAGTTTTTTGGAGTTTGGTTTGATGTTTTTCATATGAGCTTTTGACCCAATTTGTTTAATTCCACTTTAATATCTTGATTTTACTCAATTTTTCAAATTTTTTACTCAATTTTTTAAATTTTTTACTTTATTTTTCAAACTTTTTTTTTAGGTCGATTTTTCAAATTATTTTCTTAATTTTTTAAATTTTTTACTCGATTTTTTCAAATTTTTTACTCGATTTTTTAATTTTTTTATCTTTATTTAAATCGTCTTGTTTTTATACTTTTACAGTATCACATTTAGTCTAATGACAGTCATTCACGCCCAAATCACCAAACAAGCACTTAGTGGCCTTAATGGCTCTAAAGAAACAACAGTCTTCCAATAATTGATCCATTTCCGGTAGAATAACTGGAAAAACTGTTGACGCCATTTTCGATTTATATCTCAAACTCACAAAAACTGCTCCAAACTGCCTTAATTATTCCTTTAACGATCTGAAAGGCACTTGTTTTCATCCAGCGATCCACTCGCTTTTCTCCAATACTCCATGCACGTGGGTTGATGATTCGGAAAATTCTAATGGAAATAAATAAGGAAAGAATACTAGGGGTTAAGAACTACTCACTACTCAAAGTAAACAAACAAAACAAACGCAGGGAGTAAATAAGTAAAAAAAATAAATAAAAAAAAATAATTTAAATTTAAATATAAAATTTTTTGATTGTGGGGTAAAAAAAAAAAAAAGACATCACTAATTCACACGGGCTCACATGCACACTGCGTTTCCATGGTAACGCCGTCTGTGAGATGAGTTTGGGCGTCGTGATGTCGAGAACACAAAACGAGAGTCGATGCTGAAAAAGAGTTCAAACTTGGAGGTGAATCACGTCTGTGGTTGTCATTAAGCGCCGAGTCCGACAAAGTTGTGGCGCGAACGTTGAGCGTGTTGTTGTCGTTAACCCGTAAGGAATTGGAATTGGGCGGCGGAAGGTTCTGTAAAGCGACGCGGGGCGCCACCGACTCAGAGAACGACGTGCGGCTGTAGGTCGTGGCCAGAGTTCGGTGGTTTTTCAGGTCGGTTTCTTTGGTGCAGCACACGAAATGGCGCAGAGTTTGGACTAGGTTTTTGTTGAAGAGAAGGTAGACCCATGGATTTACGCAGCTGTTGAGGCTGGCCACCAGGGCGAGCACTGCGAACAATGCGCCTGAAATGACAATGAAAAATGAGTGTACGAGTAGAAACAAGTTTTATTTTTCTTTGTATAGGGGAAGATGGAGTTTTCAGATGTTGCAAATGATTTATAGTTTAGAGTTTTTGGGTGCTTGTTAATTTTGAAAATTCTATTTTCGTGTTTTAATACACTATACAGGTCGAATCTCGATATAACGAACTCGCTTATAACGAATTCCTTGTTATAACAAACTATTTCAAAGTCCCGTCTGTATCAATCACGTATTAATTCGTCTCGATATAACGATAACTAATCAATTTTTCAGTTCCTTAAAGTTCGTTATAACGAGGTTCGACCCACCTTAACAATGTGAATGTTTAGAAATATTTAGAATGTGTGGTATTAGGTTTACTTAACTTAAGCTTGGAATAAGAAATATTTGATGTATTTATTCATCAATTGACATTATGCTAGACTCTCTTCAAAATTGAACAAATTGAGCGAAATTACGGGTAACCTAACTCAGACTAATCTCGAGTTTAAATTTTCATGAATGCCATCGAGAAATAATTCAACTTTTACCAATTTCTCGTGTGTAGATTAACACTGTCATTGAATTGAGCATGAGAAGTTAGAGGTGTTTTAAATAGAAATAAATCCACTGAAATCGGATTTAAAGTTTTGCGATGGAATATAAATTAACAAAAGGTTGAAGCATCTTACAATGATGAAAAATATTATTTTCAATGTATGAATATTTCTATGCAGTGTTTTCATACTAAAGATGAAGATTTCTAGAACATCTCTTGTGAAAAGGATTCTATTTCAATATTTTTTAGACATTTCTTTCAGCTTGGAACCTACTTACAATAGTTTGTATAAAATTCCCACATCCTGAACCTATTGAAAACTTCACAAAAATTCGAAATCTTATAAGAATTCTATAGAACACTATTGAAATCTTACACAAGGACTATACAAAACGCTGCCAGATGTTTATATGTTTAATGAATTTGAGGTTCCAGCTGAGTGTTGTTGCTGAATAATCAAGTTAACTTAAAGTCTTGGGTTGCCAGTGCAAATGTAAACACGCTTGGCATAATAAGTTATGGTGATGGTAAATGTCAGCACTTGTGGTTAGATTTTATCAAATCTTAACCAGGGGCTAATGAACAAACTGGAAATAATCGATTTAAGACTGTAATTTCCTTTCTCAACCATTTTCTCCTTATTTTAAAAGCAATATGTTGTTGTAGTAACTAATTAGAAACGTCTTGCTCAAAAGAAAACACAAGATATTGTGTTTGACTTTCTGTTATTAATCTTGTACAGAATATTGGAATTTGATAACATCAGCACACATTGCTGCACTGCACAGCTCAATCGTTAAGTACAATTCTGCTTTATTCACTCCAATGCCACAAAACATTCTTCTCCCACAGATGTCCACTCCCTGAGCTGGACTTTAGATACCACATATGGTGGATGTCAAGCAGTGCCCAATTAAATACACTCCAAAGCTGATTCTGTGGCTAAGGGTTACTATAATCTTTAGTCAGTACAAACGCTATTTCCAGGTCATTCCCCTGAAAACCCCTACCAATCTTTTCTTGGCACTGATGGTACATCAATGAGAAGAAAAACTCCCAGAAACTGTAATTTCATTCCATTTTACTCTTTCAGACAAAGCTTTAAATGATTATGCTGTATAAGCTTTTTTCTGGCAGTGAAACAGAAAAGTCTGGGAGATGTATTTGTTTCATATGTACAGTATGTTGTCTAATGGGTTTTTTTATTTTTTTATTTAAAAGTCTTTTTTAGTTATTGGATTATATTGTATACTTATTTCAATTGCAGTGGAATACAGTTCTAAGTAATAAAACATGAGGTTTTTATTTTGTTTAAAGGTAGAAGATATAATTGCTTTTAAAGATGGCATTTGTATTATATGTGCTGTGCATTATTAATACTGTGATATGTGATTAGTAAGAATTTGACTTAAATAAAGATTTTGAATTTAAATTACTATATGTTTAAAATTAAAGAGCATTTGAAAGAAAGTTAAAGTTATCTGGAGTTTAACTAATGTTGAAAGTATTGTTAAAACTTACAAGTTACCGTAGTTTAAATTTTAATTATTTTTGTTGTAATAATTTGAATTACTGGGTATTTACCGTATTTTTGTACAAACAAAAAACGTCAAATTTATGCAACCACTCTGAAATTGCACGAAAGTCTCAATAGATGGCGTTGTTAATTATAATATTAAACCTCCAGTGTTAATTGCTATAAAAGGAAATTCGTCAATCAAGTGCATTTTGGGATAAGATGCGAGAGTCTTTATACTCTAAAATATTAAAAAAATGAAGGTTAACGAACCTTTTCTTGTTACTATATTTGGGTAATTACTTAATTGTGTGGTTTCACGGTTAAATTTTAATTCAAACTGTGAAATATTAATTTCCCAAGACACAAGCTGCAAGAAAATCTGACTTTTAAATTTTATTTTATTTACTCCGCACAACCTTTGAGACTGAATTCAATTAAAGGAACCCATTTAGAATTCGCATCTTCTCAAGCCTAATAAAAACCATTAAAAAATTATTTTATAGATTAAGTTACCTGAATAAAACTTGGAACTAGACGCATTTTTGTCGTAAGCTATCCACATCATGGCACAGGTATAAGGCAACGAGCAAAGAATGTAGCAAGTGATGACGACGACCGTCAACTTGACTGTCTTAATCTTAGCTCGCGAAATTCTTTGCAGACCGTGACTGCGCGGATTAACTGCGTCGGTTCGTGCTATAGGAAGAAAAGGATAAATTATTGTAATTATTATTAATATTAACGCCTCTTTCTTGGTAGTAATCGGGTTAAGGACTTAAAAGTCTATTAATAATGCGCTTGTGGACACTGGTAAAAACATTTGACCTTTGGACTTTGGACTTTGGTTGAGATTTAGGTAAAAGCTGTTTTTCTTTTTGTCCACTAATAACATAATCTCCTGAAAGAGAACAACAAGTCTTCGTCTTGGTTTTTATTTGTTTTGTTTGCTTAACTGTTTCACCTGCAGCTAAAGTTTGTCATCAAAAAAGCAAAAAAAAAAAATTATTTATTAAATTTTTTCCTCAGGGAAAAACGCATGAGGAATTGAACAAGAAAAAAAAGTGGATGTTTTACGTAAAATATAAATCACTGTAGTTTTTGGTTCTATTCGTTCAAATAAAGAGAAAATCTTGTAACACGGTGAAAAGTTAAATAATTTTTTAAAAACATTTTTTGTACAGACAGAAAATAATTTTACGTTTTTTAAAGAAAACATTTTTTTATGGTGTGTATAAACTGAATATTTTCCATGACACTAATTTCGTGCGCGAATGTGGGAAATGCGCGTTCGGTTTCAACGGTTGCAGCATTGGGAACGAAATGCACGCAATAGGAAAATAGAAGTGATTTCGATGCGAATATTTTTAAGTTAGAGTTTAAAGATTCAAAGCCGTTCGGAATAACAAACCGACTCCCTTAAGACCACTGGTTTATAAAATTACCCCGTGAGTGCGTTCCAGCAGTGAGTTTCGATCAGTTAAAGCAAAGATACGAGTTTAATTCACCTGATTAACAAATTGCAAGTTGCAATTTGCAATTTAGAAACTGTAGGAGAGAGAGAAGATGAAGAGTTGGAGTTTTTAGAAAAGATTGTATAAGAGGAAGAAAAGAGTTATAATGGCATTAAGGACCTATGTCTCTAACGTGTCATTTTACTCTTACGGCTTTTATCGTCCTTTTTGAAAACGTTAGGAAAAAATGTTTAAAGTGGCTTTTCTCATTTCGAGTAATTTCATGTGGTTTTTGTTTTGTCAAGCGGAGTTAAGAAAATAATAGAAGTTGATGATATTTAGTTGCAGTATTTGTCTAACAATGTTGTATTTTTTGTTATTTTAATTTACATAGAAAATTTTAAAATTATAATTGCATGTTAAAAGTATTGCAATAAATGTAAAGCTGATTGTTGCTAGTTTTTCCGCAAAATCTCAAATTATTTGTTAAGCATTGTTGTATGTAAGTTATACATTGTTTAAAAAGCAACAATTTTTATAGAGATTGTTACATTATTTTTATATAATGTTAACAATTATTAAGCATTGTTAGAAATACCGTATATTGCTGCAACAATGGAAGGTACATTATTTGAAATGCGACAATTTTAAGTTATAACCTTTAAAATTTTACTTCCTGTTTAACCACTTGGTGAATTTCCTTTATCCCACTATGAAAAATAAAAATAACTCCTTAATCTCAATAACTCTATCATATTTTACTTCCCACACATTTATAAGCTGCAAATTCGAATTAAAAAGCAACGAATTTCAACAGACAATTAAGCTAAATTCAACTTGACAACCCCTATAGGCTTACAAAAATAAGACCCCATTAAAATTGCTTTGTAATCGTATTACAGAAAAACCAACAGGAAAAAAAAAATTTTAATCAACAGAACAATTCAAAAGGCTTAGAATAAAGCCATTGGAGCAGAGACTTGCAAATCAAATAACACGCCGATTATTTGGGAAAGCAGTGATGAAAAGAAACCCCTTAAAGGTGAAATGCAAGCTTTGTTTGTGGTTAGTCAATGCGCACTTGCGCAATTCATCCGATTTAATTGGGCGATAATTAATTGGGCCGTATTTTAACTCCGACGTCATTAGATGCCATTTTTATGCTCGGATTGCAACATTAGGGTTATCAAGAAAGAGAGTTTTACAGTTTCAGACCTTTAAGAGAGGAAAACAAGTGTTTATTTATAGACTTGATATCGCTGTTTATGCTGCGTACGATGTGATATTGATGGCTGTCAGGAAGTCCGATGGTAGAAAACTTTTTCGTATCAAACATCCAAGGGCATATCAAAATTTAAGAAGCTTATGTATGTTTAAATTTGTCTTGAAGAGAGAGTTCGGGATGAAGTTGCTGTGGTCTTGCTACAGAAGTGACGTTTACTACGTTTCAGATGGAAATTTGGGCGAATAAAAAGATGTTTATAAGCAGGGATGGTTTTGTTCGTTCTTGTTTTTTGAAGGGTAGGGATTACATTAACAAAAATAATGATGAAATTACGTAACTCTAGATGTGGAAAAGGCTTGTTCCTATTTGTGTACCTATTAGGAAGATTAACATTCTAAACTATCAGATTACATTAATTTACCTAAAATCAGCTATCTTTTAAAGAGTGTTATTACGCCTCAATTTATTGGTGATTACCTTTATATCTGGTGCAGTTGCATACCTTTAATGTTAGTTTGACTTTTGCTCCAATTAAAGAAACTGAAAGGAAGGTGTAATTTCCCCCCCAATTTTATAAAGCAAACATTTGTATCAAAAATTATAAGGTAGATTTTAAAACGTGGAAAATTCTTCCCAGCTAACATTAGGAAGGCAAAATTACTTTCTTATTTGGGTACCGTATTATTTTATATCTAAAGAAGATAGAAAAATATTAAAAGGTAGAAAGTACAAAGATGGCATAAAGAGTATAGAATTGTATGGTGACTTTTTAACTGTCAAAAATTTAAAATTACCATATTGGTGGTTATACTTTAATAAATTGGTTCATTGAAGAAAAGGTTCTGAAGAAAAGAAATGCATTGTTCGGACTATCGTGTCCAGATTTTCTGAATCTTATGTCTTTGAGACCAGCATTCATGCTTACGCCATATGGAAAACAAACGTATTTTACATCAATGTAAATCCAAGCTACATCTTTCGAGTTTATACTTTACATGAGATACGTTTTGTTTACGCAAAACATGCAATGAATAAAAAATAAACAATAAACATTCATGAAAACAAAATGTACGGTATTTTATGTTAATGTAAACTCAAGCCACATCTTTAGAATTTATACTTTACGTGAGATATTTTTTGTTTTCACAAAACTCTTTTGTTTTATTTTTTATTCATTGAAACATTCATGACTAGTCGCTAGTCGGTTACTTTCAAGTCCGAAGTTGCTGACCACAACTCGTTGAAACCACATGGTTAGATAAAATGCAGCGTCAACACAAACAAACTGTCGTAATGTGATGTGGGAATAAAACCCACTAACTTTAAACTGTTTTTATACGCACAAAACGCAGCATCACACCCCTAATTACATTTATGTCCAAAGGGAAATAAAGGAGGTCACAACCTGTGTTCCATTGTGTTAATTGTGGCGTTTTTAACCAAAAAAAAAAAATTAAAAAATTAAATGGATGCGGCAAAAATGATTCAAAATGTCAACTGCATCAAAAATTATATTTTTTATTTTCCACAATTCAACACACCGATCTTTCATTTACTCTATCTCTCTGACTATTAATCTCTTGTAATTTAGCGTCGCTCATCGTTTGCATTTAGAAACGATCCAATTAGCGAATCTCGCATTTATTGTAAACAAATGGAAAAAATGGCTGACAGTGGCGTAAATGCGGATGAATTCCGCGGATATCTGCACTTCATCTCGACGGAGCTTTAACTCAAACAGAATCGGAGATAAATCAAGGCCTTTTCAACCCGACTACGTACATTCGTTTGCATCGTATTCAGAGATGATTGAAGAAGTGGAAGTTGTTATTTATTATTATATTTCTCGTGGTTCCACAATGACTTTGAGATCTTGCGAAGTAGGTAAATGCAGAGTTGGTTCGTGCGTACACAAGTGTAGTAATGCGGCTAAGTTGTTTTGCTCGGCAACAGTGTACAGTAAGTCGCAAGCAAAGCAGTTTGTCGTGTTTAAAGGTCAGTGAAGTGAGATTTGTGCTGTTCGCCGAATAAAAGAATCGATTATGTATCACGATGATGAAATCTTGGCTTTTTCGGATGTAAACAAGTCGTAAATTAATAGGTTTAAGATGAGAAAAGTTTTTTTTTTGTTGTTGTATTTTTGATGATGTACTGTATGTGTAGCTGTTATGTTGAGGGAATTATGGGAAGATGATGTTGCATAATCAGAATACATTGTCGGGTTTAAATTCCCTCAAGAAGTTATCTTATTTTCCTTTTATTGTGTTGCTATGGGATATGGACTCTGATGGCACGTTGCAATTTAGAGCGTGTTGAAATGACACTTTCGGTTGAGTTTTGTGTTTTGAATTTTTACGGGATGTTTTGTGATACGTTTTGTGTATACGTGACTGGAGTTATGAGGTTTGTCGTAAGTGCCATTTTAGACAACTCGAAAGTTTGTTGTTGTTGAAATGGTGTTGTGAGTGAACTGTTTACTCGCAATTTGGAGCGGGCTTAGATGGCACTTCCGGTTGAGCTAAAGACGTGAAAATTACTAAGCAATACAGTAAATACACGTGTAGTACTTGGTGTCTAGGTAAATTCTATATTTTTGCTCAATCGGAAGTGCCAGTTGATACTTGTCGGAATTTAATGTTTACTTGCGTTGTTGCAGAAAAGTTGTTTTGATGTAATTCGTAGAAGGGCTCAAATGACACTTCCGGTTCGGATAAAGACAAAAAATTGCTGATCGTTAAGTACACGTGTAAGTCTAAATGTCCTGGTAATTTGAAAATTCGATTGCGTCCGGAAGTGTTTTTTAACAGCCCTCAAAATTGCTACTTTAAACTAGAAAACAAAACCTATTGTTGCACAAAACCTAGAATTTAACAAAACACTTCATCATTTCTTGACTATAGTTAATCTTATTGACAGGATCTATTGTTGCGCATCATTGCTGCTGTCAAAAGTGTCACCAAACAACAATCATTATTCCACATTCTAAATTCAGAAACAACAAAGCCCTTCTTTTCCACACAAAACTGACCTAATTCCACCATTACCAAGGTCGCACCAAGTCTTTGTTTAGCATCTTTATTACGCAGCAACGTCGCGAAGCAGAAATAATACGTAGGAAATGAGCTTCTGCGCTTCAGTCCGCCATCCGTCTCTCATCACGCGATGAAAAGCAACTTTGAAAGCGCCATAATTGACTTCAAAACCAAACCAAACAGTGCAAATTAAATTGCACGAGAACTACATCTAATAACAACAACAAGAAAATACCTTTAACTCTGCAACTCCCGTTCTGATGTATCTGATTACTGTCACCACCGGGCACTGTCAAATGCTGTTGCAACGGCGTCGACGCAGCCGTGTCGAAATCCCCCTTGGAGTTATCCTTTTTGTGCCGGAAGTTCTTCCAAACTGCGTAGCAAATGGCCGAATACGTGTAAACTAAGACCCCCAGAGGCACGAACGTGTTGGCTATGTGATACCACGTGATGTACGCTCTTTCCTGCTCCGGAGTAAAATCGACCCAACAATCGTAGGCCCTAAACCTCGGAACGTAGGTAATGGCGAAAAGAAACAACTGCGGACTGCTGAAGACGATGGCCACGAACCAAGCGACGCAAACCATGCCTTTTGAGCGGGCGGCGGCCCACGAGTTGAGGGGGAAGCAGATGGCGAGGTATCGGTCGATCGCCATGGCAACTAAGACGTATGAGCTGAGGTAAGGGCCGATGAGTTGGGTGAATTTGGTCACTTTGCACATAAAGTCGTTGCCCTGGAAACGCACCGTGGCGTCCCAGCAGAGTTGCGGGAGCACGTGGAGGAAGGCGACCACGAGGTCGGCGATGCAGAGATGGAAGATGAAGAAGTACATCCGGGTCAGTTTCTTGCGTCGGGCGAGCAGGGATATGATGACCACGGTATTGCCCACGATTATAATGACGAACATGAGTGCCAAGACGGTCAGTTTGGCCTGGTTGACCTCCGCGCTTCTCCTAGACGGGGCTGGGGATGTCTCGTTGTCCATTGTGGTTGTTGTTATGTTGGTGTCCCAGTCCGAACCGGACGTCATGTTGAGGTGGTGGGAGACCTCTGCAGAAGAGAATTGACGATTAACTCTTAGTTTACAACCTACTGTATGTGACAAATGTTGTAAATACAAATATTTTTTTTAATTTTTTAATAAATCTGATATTTTTATACCTGTTCAGAATGAGGGTTTATACATATTCTAATTTTTTTTTTCATGTTTATTAGAAAGAAATTTAAAAAGTTGTAACAAAATAAAAAATCTAGTCTTTTAAAATTGCAGCAAAATATTTTGGTTGTTTTCACTGCAAAAAATCTTTAGTCAAAGCGCCGTTATACTACGTCTGAATGCTCCGGTGCAGTTTCCACGTGAATTCAGGCGGTGATTTGGTTGATTCTGATGACAAATTTTTCTAACTTTTGAGAAAATTTAAGTTTCCAAAGCAACAGTGCTTTTATTAGCATCTTTCAAAAGTGAGACAATTGTCACCATTGTCGGTACCTGATGTAAGTTTCAAATACTGTTCTGGTAAACTAAGTATTAAGTTTTTTTTTTATTATTGTGGTAGGGGTGTTTACGTTGTTTGCGATCGGTTTGGTTGAGTTGAGGAATGGGGAATGATCGTAAATGGTTATGGCAGAGTGTGAGTTGTTGGGAGGAACGAATCGCAAGTCAATACTTTGCACGTCCCACACTCGTGGTTGAAGAGGCAAGGGGCAATCTAATAAAAAGCAGTATAAGAAGAGAGGGATCTTAAGGTGTGGAAACAGGCGCGAGTGGTATCGGTGTAAATCAAAACAAAGCGAAAAGATTAAAGGTGCAATTCTCAAGCATTTGGCACTCATTGATGTGGCCATTTGGAGCGGGTTTTTATGACACTTCCGGTTGGGTGAGGAATTTAATATTATAGGAACTCGGAGTTTGTGGTTTAAAGTACGTGCCCTTAAAATTTTAGAACTATTATTAAACCGGAAGTGTCTTTATTACCTGCTCCGAATCTGTTTGAGTCGCATTGTCAGTATAGTAAAATGTCAATTTGGAGAGGGTTTTAATGGCACTTTCGGATGCGTTTGGAATATGATTTTATGGAAACTTTGAGTTTATGACTAATACTACGTACTTTTGACATTTGAGGCTCATTATGTAATAGGAAGTACCTTAATTACTCGCTCCAAATCTCTAACGATCTCATTAGTTATGACGTGACTTCACCAAGTGCCAATTTGGAGCGAGTTTCATTGGCACTTCCGGTTGAGTTAAGAGCTTGAAATTTTCTGAGGTCTCAGTACACGAGTAATACAACGTGCTTTTAAAGTAGTGCGCCCAATTGTTTACCGGAAGTGCTTCTACACCCAGCCCCAAACCGCTGCATCAGCAAGTCACGAAAGTGTTTATTTAGATAAATTGCAATTGCCCTATTAGGGACCAATTGCTTTCTAAAGAGAAAAAATAACGAAACGCAGTTCAGTTGCATTCGTTTGTTCTATTCTCAACAATTGGTCCCTATGCGGTCGTAACCGATCCATCTAAATAAATTAGTTTTCAACTTCTATTGTCAGCTCTTATACTTGTACCCGTTGAGATTAAATCCTTGCTCGAGTGATGCGAAAAATCTGCATATCACTTGAAATGATTAATGTTCCTTAATTCAACCTTTGCTAAGGTAGGAACACTTAAATTGCACCCAAAAAAAAAAAAAAAAATTCCTCGAGGATTGGTTTGTACAGAATGAACTTCATCGCATTTAATTGCATTTGGAGCTCCTAAAAGTAGCACTTCCCGTTGAAATAGAAATTTGGCATTTTTGCACATCAACTGGGTCACTGGGTCTACTGACTTAATCCAACCGGAAGTGACTTTTAAAACCGCTCGAAATCTGAAGTACTAAGGGAACAAGCCGCAGTGGACCGGACCGGCGTTAGGGAAATGAGGAAAATCGGTTAAAAAAGGGTTATAAAAAGTGTCCCTCGTCATGGAAATGAGGGAGAAATTGAATGGGTGGAGCGAAATCCAATCTCCGATCAAAACCGGTGCAATAAAGCTTTGCCTCGGGTTTCGCTTATGCCCCAAGGGAGCGACCACATGGAGATAAAGAGGCAATTTTATGATCGCTCTTTACCAGTTAAATTAAGGAAAATGGCTACTTGATTTGTTTACATTTCTGCATTGCAAAGCAACAAAAAAAATTACTTTCTTCTTATTCGAAAAAATAAAAATAAAATGTGATTTTGTGATGTGTCGTTAATTAATTTTGAAATTTGATTCAATTGCACATGGGATTAAAAGAATATTTGAAGTAATTAATTTGGAATGTCTAGGGAGCGACAGGATCGATCCCATAATGCATAAGGAATGTGTTGCCCCGGAAAGAAATAAATAACTAATTGAGATTCTTCGACGTGATCGAGTTGTTTCAATTTCCTTTTATTCCACCCCCTTGAGACGCTTCTGAGTCTTTTTTACGCCTTAGAGTGCTGAAAATGAAAAAGTTATCCCAGAAGTGATAGCGACACTACAAATTGCCAAATTGCTCATTTTCCAAGCGAAAAAACTTTAATTCATTAACTACAATTACAGAAGATGACAAAACTCATCTTTTAATGATACGGGGTTTATCAGATAATTTAATTTGACACCAAAGGGCAGTTTCTGGACGATTTTTCTTGTTGGAGCCAAGAGTTAAGTAGAGTCGTTTAAACTTAATTTTGCATAATTCAATAAAAACGATGCGAAGTTCTGCAATTGAATTAACGCTGGGAAATGAATAAATAAACATTGGTTCAAGTTCGTGTCAGGGTTTCGTGAAAATTACTGGAATTTTTATATGTCTTTAAATAAATAATTAGTTCAATTGGACATGGGTGAGTGCGCAAAACCAAGAAATAGTTTTTATTGCGCATATTTCTCTTCGCCTCGTTGCAACGTGCATTGTGATCTAGAAACATTGTATCCGCATGAGTTGCTTAGCAACCGAATCAGGGGCACGAGGCATCAAAGGCTCGTTTCTTTAGGTGCGTTTTGCCTGCAAATCCAATTGCCTCTAGACGTGTAAACAAATAGTGGTTACATGTTGGTACAAGGATGTTAAACTGTTAGAGACGTCATTTACGGTTCCCTAGCAACGTTTAAAAGGAAATAATAGCATGATGAATAATTTATTTACAGCAAGTGTTTTTTTAAAACTTCTATTTAAAAGAACATCCGCGGGTGATTTTTGTTTTTAAAGTGATAAAACATGGGGTTGGAGCCAAAGAACCGAAAACTTGTGTTAGTCGGGGTCGGGATCTAGTGAGGACGTCAAAGGTCGTTGTGAAACATGAGTTTTTCTAGCGGGCAAAATTCCAAAACGAATGGAATTTTTCGGAGCACAGGGGAAAAAACAGTGCGCGAGAAATGCTCCGCCCGATGCTTAAAAGGCGGCTTTCCAACCCGACACTGGAAGCTGAATGGGGCGCAGATGCGATCAATCAAATGAAGTACGTACTGTACGAGAAATTTTTTATGATTCAAGTATATAGGGTTTAGGTGGAGTGGGGAACGTATCGGAAATATTTCTTTAATAATTTTTTTAATTTGTTGTTTACTTAATTCAATGAATTAATTAATTTCCATGTTTGAAATCTTTAAAAATGGTTTTTAAAATGTTCTGGTATGTGCACAAAGCAACGTTCTGCAGTGTTAAATGAGGTAGTTTTATCTCCGAATATAAAAAAAAGTAATGCAACTGAAATTTTCACGCTTTCCGAGTCATTTGTGTGCGGTAAAACTGCTTGTTTTACATGCGCATCAACCGACGCTTTGCGTGCGAAAGTAAAATATTGTTAATCGTTTTCAACATCGTGCTGGGAATTGGAATTCAATTCTAAGTTTAAATTTTTATCTGACAGAAAAAATTTTATTCTTTTGTTACATTTTAAATTCATTTCCCATTAAATTCGCGCCGGTGCACAGCAGCGAAGCCCAGGGGCAGCCGAGATATAGTAATCATGTCCTTAATCTCCAGCAGTGAACTAGTTCATCATACCACTATTTGTTTTTTAAAGATACGATGGAAAGATAATTTCTTTCTATAGATCATTGATTTCCAAACCTAATTTCAGAGTTTATTTTTTCTTGAATTTTTAGATATAAAAAAATTGCATTAAATTTCAAATTGCGCTTTATCCAAACATTTCATTCATTTTTTTCCTCGCATTTAAATTTTTTTCTTAAAGAAAATATTTTTTTTATTTAAAATTAAAATGCTTTCGTGGAATTATAGCTCTGACGTCACTCAGGTTCAAGTGGCAGTAAATCGCGGCGGAGAAAAAAAGCAAATTTAACTCAGGCGCCGAAATGTCGCTCGTATTTCAATCGCGAGCACTTGACGTTTGACGTACAGTGCGTTAAATCGCGCGATTTCATGTCGTCCCTTGTGTACAAGTGATTTAGCATGACGTCATTCGCCGTAATTTGTTGGTTTTGGGATAAATGAAATGAAAAATGAGGAAATAAAACTCATAATTCGTTTTTGTGATCGATCGATTTCATTTTACTCCAAACGTACAGAGGTAAACAATTTCATTGTGTTTTCGAATGATTGAGGAATTTCAAACTTGGGAGTTATTAAGTACAATACCGGTACATGAGTTTTCATACTGTTTGATTATTCATCACTGCATTTTACCGTAAGGTCCATTACAAAAAGTAATTAATGAATAATGTATGAATTGTTTTACGTCATTCCAAACGACTATATTTACATGAAATTTAAAACATTTCCAACCCTTAAATGTATGGCTTTGAGTATCGAGTTACGTTTGTAAAGAAACTGTAACGTTTTTCTAGGATTGAGAATGACGTTATAACCGAGTTTACACCATATCCGAGTACCGTTTTTTAATATAGTGTCAACTCGGTTATAACGCGTAAATGTTCTATAAGGAACATAAATGATTATAAGAAAATGCTTTATGTCGTTAATTAATTGTATAAACTGTAATAAAATTATCAAAAGTTTACAAATCTTTAAATACTAGGTTTCACCTCCCTTTTACCTCCGTTTTACTTTTACCCCCGTTCTCACCCACATCCTCACTTCTGACTCCTCACCCCACCCCCATATCCCCTACATTCACATTTCACTCTTGTGCACCCCATACACATCCACACCCAGCAGTTTTTCATTGCCTGAGTGTTGGTTGCGGGAGATGTGGG
>JAQFZP010000274.1:0-43025 GCA_034695745.1 Geophilus truncorum | reverse complement strand
AAGATTATACACTTACCATTTGGTCACTTTTTCATTTTTTGCTCATATTTACTAATCTATTACAGCTGGACCTATGCTTGTGATATCTTTTAATCTCCTTGCACCGAGAACTAGCCTTTTCACTTGAAACAGAAGTGATTTAAGAAAGTTGAAAAATTGTCTCAGAAGTGACCAAATGGTAAGACTATACACTTACCTGTTGAATTAAAAGAGTTACTGGAATCCACCAAAGAACTATTAATTCAGCAAGCGGAGGGGTACAACTATTAATAACTATCTACTAAGTGACTAAAAATGAAATTGATAAGTGAATAAAAGTGCATTTGCTAAGTGACTGAAAATGCATTTGCTAAGTGACTAAAAATATATTTGTTAAGTGACTAAATTGAATCCAATTTAATATTTTTGCTAGTTTGAAACATTTTTTTAATTGTCTATTGCTTCTAGTAATTAAAAAAAAAGTTTTGACTTTCAAACTTTATAAGTTCTAAACTAGCATGAAGAGAAGATTGTACGGCTAGCGTAGTCACTGCGTTCGCGCTTTCTTGCCGGCGGCCTCGGGTTCGCTTCCCGTCGTAGTCGGGAGCAATTTTAAAATTTTTTTTTCAAATTTAAATATCCCGCCGCTAGGCAGATATGCACTAGCTGGTTCTTTAATTGTCGATTACTTGTGTTTGTACTTTGTTTTTGTAATTTTCGGCCTGCAATCCGCTCGTTCGCGCCTGCCACGTTGACACAACATGGTCGCCGTGTGGAGTGATCAGCTGTTTTTGACATATCTACTTTTTTTACAGAGGCCGAGCACGGATACGCCTCAACTATGCCTATGCCCGATGATCTCAACCGAAGACGGGCTAAATCAAAAAAATCTCAGGGTAGTAGGTGAGTTCAATTAATTTCTATTTTTTTAATTGTTAATTGTCAGCGGATTACAAGTGGGAAACGGGTGGGAATCGAACGATCTTAACCAGTTTTAACTATCATTCTGGGCAAAATCAATCGTGTTGCCGAGGAAATGAGGGACATGTGGGCAAAATAGAGCACGATGCGTTGCAACATGCGTTCGGGCATCGGTTTCTCATGTTGTCGTCGTGGGCGGCCATGTTGTCCATGTTGTTTCGACGGTTGCAACGCGCTCGTTTGCTCGCGAAAGCCTCTCTTGTTTTTTTCCCCCCTTACACACTGGTCTTAAGGGGGTTTTACAGAAATGTCAATTCTCTTTTAATTTAATTGCAAATGAAGTAAACAAAAGTGCATGTATCGTTCGGGGCAGGCAAACACGGCGTTGGAGAGAGAGAGAGAGAGAGAGAGGAGGATCTTGTTGAGCTGTGACGGCTCTAGCTCATACATAATGGAGAATTTGACGGTGCTAGGCTGAATTTGCTGGAGCATAGAAATGTAATGTCCGTTCCGTGTGCTGTTAGGCCTAATATTGATCGTTACTTGAGGCCAAGTCCATTGCCAATGCGTAGCCCAGACCTCAACTACACTCCTTACCTACTTAATCATTTTATTTACACGATCTTCGCTGTATTATTATTAAAGCCCCTTGTTGTTATTACTGCCACTGTGATTGTTGTTGTTGTTATTGGATGGATGGATGCATGAATGGGTTTTTTATAACACTGTATTTAAAATCGATCTAGTTTATTATTATAGACTTAAAGGTATTGTCCATGCGTTAATTTTGATTAAACTTGTGTCTTTGCAGCAGGACCACTCATAATGAGCTCGAGAAGAATAGGTAGGTCATTTTTCTCATTTACTTTCTTTTCTTTGATTCTCACCTGTTGTCCGAATGTTGATCTAAGGAATAAAGAAAAGAAAGAAAAAAAAAAAATAGATATGTAATATTTGAGTTGCACATGGGTGTGTTGTGCGTGCAGCATGAAACCCGCAGCAGGTTGAACGCGAAGCTCAAACTATATAATACAGCCAGCTCGGAACTAGGGGCTTGAGTTGTAATAGGAGAATTTAGAAATATTGATCACGCTGTGCAAGCAGACAACATTAAGGAAAGAAATAAAGAAAGAAAGACGGAAAGGAAAGGGAAAAAAAAGGCAAATACAGGGTTTCCAATGGCAACCCTTTAACATTGCGCGGTAGATAAACAGTACAACGTGGCTTATAGAGCCGTGTGTTAGAGGAGAAAAGAAAAGCAACTGATTTTCAAACGTGACTAGAAAGCAACATGATTCTCGGCTACTTTTCCCCTTTTTTTTTCTTTTCGTGACCTATACTACGTCTACCTGTGTGCTTTGCTTGCCTTGCAACACGCACGCGTGACGCGAAGTACAAAATAGTGGGCAAAAAGTTGTAACCCGTTGACATCTTTAATGGAGAGTGAAGGAAACTTATCTCGAAGCTTGTTTCGAGCAATCAAATACAGGTTAGCTCATCAACATGAAATCGTGAATAATTAATTAAGGGAGCAGGAGAGAGAAAAAAAATGTGGCCTGCTGCTCAACTGCTGCCATTTTCGAGTTGCCAACCACCAACCGAGTTGGATGTTGATGGAGAGAGTTAGAGAAAAAGCCATGTGTTTGAGCAGACGAGACTCAAAATCAACACAGCAGGCCTAGGGGTGGTTGAAAATGTAGATTCCTTGTCTGCCTCTAGTGTTGCAGGTTGGGTTGGATAAGGTGGGAAGGAACAGACAGACGCCAAGGGGGAGCCTAGGGAGTAAGGGGGAGGGAGGGGTTTCGAGGGAACAAGAGAAATGGTCTGTTGTCTGACATTTTTCTTCTTTCTGCAGTTGCAACCCTAAGTCAGCATCAAGGTCGACTGGGGGTTTTTGTGGTGGGACTGGTTATCTTGTGGCTTCAAATTTTTTTTATTGTAGAAATATTTATTTATATGCAATTTGAATTTTTATTCCTATTTTTTTTTACGTGCATGGTTTTATGGTCACGCACGGGCTGGGAAATTAGCTCGCGAGTTGTAATTTGAAAACGATTTTTCAATGAAAGGTTTAAATCTTATTTGCGCGCTATCGAACAAGAAAAGTTGGTGCAAGCAAATCTTGTTAAGGCCATGTGTGTGTCACGATGATGTAATGCAGGAGGGATTATGGTGGATGTTGATAATGACACGCAGGGTGTGAGGGAAAAGAGGGAAACATTTTGTTTGTTTTATTACATTCCCCTCGATGCCACACCCTGAGCTTTATGTCATATCCGCCCTTACTCATCATCATTCCCCCCCTTTTTTCCCCATTTTTCACCTTAGATTTATTCCGCTGTTAGTTGAATCATAATGCCGCTTCCGCTTCTGTTGCTGACCACCTTTAACATCAGATGGGAGCGAATGTATATCGCACACGTTTTTGCATATGAATGCATCGAGCAGCTGTTAATTTTTTTTTCTTTTTAACCTGTAAATGGTGTCATTTAATAAAATTAATTTTTTCTTTGTTTACACGTCGCAACTATATTTTCCGGGCTTTTAAATTTGCATTAATAAAACCTGCTGAATTTTAATTGCCTTCAGAATCAAATCAAATACATTTTCCATTCTCTTTTTTCTCCTCTGTTCCTTCATAACACAAATTAAACATTCAAAACAACTTCCCCCTTTCCCCTCTAAAAAAGTTATTAATTTTTTTGTTTGCCTGAATCATTTTAATGATTTTAAATTATTAAAAGTTAAAAATTAAAGTTGCATGTAAATAAAAAAAAAAATAACATCGCTTATGCACGCGACGTTGCAAACCGTGTTGTTAAAGACCAAAATGGTTCGATCTAGAATGCATATAGGTATATAAAAAAATAATATCCAAGAGTGGGGCAGGGAGAGCAGAACGAGACGAGAGTTTGCAACCAATGCACTTAACAACAGTTAGGGGTGATGGTGATGTGAATGGGTTTTAATGGTAGTTTCTTAGCGTGATGCGAGTAAAGGTAGGAAATTCCCACTTGCCCCTGCACCTAGTTTGGAAAGTTGTCAGTATCACGTCAGATGATTATCTTCGCATTGAGCACGTACTTTGCCATAATGCGCTTGTTAATATTTTTCTCTTCACCTACTTTTTCGGGATGGAAGCAAGTGAACGACGAAAGGGACTTTTTATCGATTCGATCCTGAAATATTGATAGATTAATCTCGTTGAAATGGTTAGGAATATAGGAGGCTTTAATTTACCATTTGAATAGCGGCCATTACTTAGCGTGCGCACTTCCTGTTTCGATGATGAGGAGGGTTGGGAGGGGCTCGTGACCTTGATTGTCACATTAAAGGTGTTATCTCGAGGAACACACGAGGTACACAGGGATGCTGAATTTTTGACTTGTGTGGCTGTATGTTTAATTTTACGATTTTTCCAGTGTCTATTGAGGCAGATAATTCACACCCTTCGCCTTGTGTTGTGACGTTAATTGAATGCAGTCACGCAATCCTATGTTTCAGAAATATCGAATAAGCGTATTATTTTTTGTGGTTAAGGAAACTTTTATGCAGGAAAATTAGTTTGATATATTTTTCAATTTTTATCTTTACTTTTTTATTATTTTTTTTAATAAAAAAAAATTTGCACAAATTATAATAATTATTTTTTATTAAAGCCACAATAAAAGTTTGGAAACGGTAAAAGTAATTTAATTTTATTTTCATATTTTACTAATGTTTCATTCGATAATTTATACACGTTTCCGCCCTCCCTTCCAACATTTTCCTCTTTTCCCAATTTGACGTTATGATGACATTAATGAAGTTTCTACGAATATTGCTCACCCAAAATTGATTTTTTTTTCCTCTCTCTCTCTCACTCACTCTCTCCTTCTCGGTGTACTCTAGTATAACCGATAAGATGACGGCGTTCAATATTTTGCAAGGGAGGAATGGCAAGAGGAGGCGGCAGGGGGAGCTTCTCATTTCCCGTTTTTATAATGGAGCTCCTATTTAGTTAATTTTTGATTTGAAAATGAAATATCGACTTTGATATTGAGTCATGGATCATGGATGAGGTCTTTATTCATATATATCCACGCAGAACGTATATGGAGAAATGTCATTTTTGCTGTCACGCGAAGTGATAACTCGAAGAAAGTGTCTGTATCGATGCATGCATTATACATTAGTTTTAATATTGCATTCGTAATAATACTGGAAAGGAGGGGGAAAATTCCATGTTCTGAGTTTAAATCCACCGCATGAAAACTTGAAAAGATGAAAAATATTAATATTTATCAAGGTAGAAATACCTAATACGTTAAGAAGCTGTTTCGGTAATTGAAATTTCGCGTCCGAGTTTCCGACATTCCGCAGCACAATGCGAAGAAGAAGAAAGTGTTTTCGACGTCTGAAATGTTGGTTGGCATTCACCTCGCGAGCCACCTTTTGCTCAGGATTCACGCACCTCGGTGAAGGATTTTAACAGGTAAATGGACGCCGATGCGGGGGTGGAGATGAGTCTCCTTTTGATAATGGCTGTTCAGCTTTCCTGCTGCTTGGGTTGGGCGTTTATGCTCGGCGTTTGAGCTTGCTAGATTAAAATGTCAGGCCACTTCCATAAATTTTCAACCAAGGCTGAGAGAAAGGCGCAAGAAGATTGTTAATGGAATTGCCATTGAGTGTGCTTTTCCAAAGCCCATGTCGTTAAACACATTTATCGTTTGATTTTTTTTCCTTCGTCTTCTTTTTCAAAAACCAATTCGCCACCCCGCTCACCCATTTCCCAGCAGCGCTATCTTTTTGTTTTTTTTTTCCACTTCTTTTTTTCTTACGTAATAATAGTATTTTTGTTGTATTTTTCCCTCATTCTTCTTCCCACTTGAAAACGCCTCGTTTTCATAAATTTAATAACTGCATTGAATTAAGATTTGTAACAAATTAAGTGCTAATTTGTGCCTTTGAAAAGAGCAACTTTGACATGTTTCATTTTCTTCTCGCGCTACCTTTCCCTCCTCTTTCTCTCGATTCTCTTCTGTTGTTGGTTGCTGTACGAGACTTCTATATTTAGCGTCCATTTCCCATCGAGCGCGAGGACCGATGCTGGTCAATGAAAGGGGAGGTGGTCGGCTAAGAAGTTGGAAAATGAACACGCCCAAATGACAAGCTTAATTCGTGTCGAATAAGCGCGAAAGAACAAATAATTTTTTTTTCTTTAGTTAATAAGCTTCGATTTTATTTTTTCGTTCCGTTGTTGTTGTTGTTATCTCTACCCAGCAACATGGAGACCAGCGTGGTGTATCATTGGTAAGCACGCATGCGCAAACGATTTGATCTGATGAAAGTATGGGGCAGAAACAAGCTTTTCTTTGTGCAGCTGGGATTTGTAACCGGAGCCTAAAAGGCAGTCCAATATTGCGGCTTGTTGGAAAACTTCGTGCGCGTGCCTGGACTGTGTGTCCACCCACGAAAGACTTTGGTCTGAGATATTCAAATGTTCAACTCTTTTTCCCGCATAACTTTCAGTTTTAATGAAATTAAGTTAAAGAGAAGTTTTATTCAATGATTTGACACATGTTGATTGTAGGAATGAGTTATAGTGCAAACAAAATGCCTCTTTTCTTTTATCCTCGTGCCAGAGGATATTACATAAATTAAAATGGAATGTATGTCGCTAAAATTCCACATACTTCACTGAAAAATTCTATGACGTGAACTAGCATTTTTTTTTTCTCCCAGTTCTTTTATGTTTTTTTTTTCCCCAACACGCCTTTTACACTGAGCTGTCTATGGAGATGTACCAGTTACTAATAGCTATAGAATGGTATGACGTTAGCAAGGCAAGCCGTGCGTGCAAGTTCAAGGTTAGCCAGATGCTGACTGCAGTGTGTATGCCGCCTATAGATATTCCGCTTGTAGGATCGCCAGCTTGGCTAGCAAACAAGAATTATTATGTAATAAAGGGATTCGAACCAGGAGGTTCCATTTCCGTATCTTTTTTTATTTCTTTTCTTTTTACTTTTTCGCTTTTATCTCTGCTGTATACATCATTTCGTTGAGGTTGGCTGCTTCGTGAAAGGATAATTTATACTAATGAGTTTGAGAGTTTTTTTTTTCTCTCTGTCGTTTGTATATTTTATTTGGTATAAAAATGATTTTATAGCGTGCAATTAATTTTATAGTGGGTTATTACGTTTGGAGGAAATTTTTGGTTGCTACAATTCTTTTTTGTGGCGTGAAGAGGATGCTGGGTGAAGTGTGATATATTTTTTGTGGGTGTGGGGCTGGAAGATTAGTTTTGATTGTATAATAATTGCGAGTACATAAAATCGAGGTGAATGTGTGTTGTCTTTTAATGCTGACACGAAGGTGTATTCTGGGAAAAAAAGCAAATTGAGATTTATGTTTTTTCTACTTTGTTATAAATTTAAAAGGATTGTTTTTTTTGTTTTTTTTAGAAAATGTATTGTCAAGCGGCTTGAAAATGAAATTATACAACTGATGTGTAATTTAATTTTTTAGGAGAGAATGGTGGATGTGAGGATTGTGGTGATAAAGATGGGTGGAAAAGCGTTTGTGAAAAATATTTAAAAATTTAATATTTACTAGACTTTAAAGAGAAAATTTAAGCTCTAAATTTTCTCATTTTGTTATTGTAAGCGCGTTAGAAACTTGCAAATTTAATTTAACGTATTTGCTAAAGTATTTTAAATTGAAACCTGCGAGACTGGATAATGAGTTTGCTTATTTCATATTAAACCTCCCACAAACTGTCTCGTCGGCTTCCAATTCCAGATCAAGAAATTTTCTTTAACGAAGTTAGTGATATATTGGTAGCTGTGATTTATTTACCGGTATACCGGCAAGATAATTTATTTTGATGCAAATGGAATTAAGCGCTGTAAGTTTAAAATTTAAATGAATAAAATATTTATTTTAGTAATGCAATAATTACCTTAAATAAATTTGCCTTTAACGCGTAATCAAGTACGGTATGTACGACAAAATTCAAACATTGCATTGCAATCAATAAAATTCTAAGTCCTTTTCTCAAGTATTTTGTCTTTATCCATTAAATTTTAAGGTCAAACATTTGTTGAAAACAAAAGATTGAATTCGATTCAAGTATTTACTCTGTTTATTTACATACACAACATTAAAGTCTATCGATTTTTTTTCATATGATTTTAAACGCAAGCAAGAACATCTTTGAAATTTTGATTAAAGCGCAAATAATGACAAAATAAATCGTTTCTAGTAAATTGTCCGTATCCGTACTTCATCAATATTAAATCAAATATAAACTATCATTAAACTGAGTAACTGACATGATAAAAGGAGTTTAAAGGAGCGAATTGAGCATGGAAGGGCCTATTTCGAATCGAGAGTTAAGTCGTTTCCTTGTGTTTTTAGTTTAGTTAAAAGCTTTATTGTTTGAACAGAGTTTCAGGTGTGCTTTACTGGATGGTCCGAGAATAATCTAGTTAAGCATTTGGCAAATTTTCTCTTTCTTTTCTATTACTTTTCCCGTTTCGTTCAATCACACACGTGCCAAGAAGGGTGACCGTGACCTTGAAATAGAACTAAAGAAAAAAGAGAGAAAAGAGGATGCTGGGATTCCAATTTGCTTCCACCCACCTGTGGGATAAAAATATATAAGCGTCAATGAAGATAAAAAAAGGAAAAAAAGGTCCGTTGAGTGATTTTTTTTCATTTTTTTATATAAATAGTAAAAATGAATGATGTAATAATTAAAATAAATAAATTAAAAGTGAGATGTCATTTTTTTGCCAATTTAATTTACAGCTTGACGTTAAAATTCCTGCGCGCATGCGTTACGGAATTTTTCTAGAAAGTAACAAATTAATCCGAGCATTGTGCTCTCTACGCGATATCGATTTTGCTTCGCTGAAAACAATTTATTTTAACGTATATTGATGTCTTTGTAGCTAGGGTAACTTATAAAACACATGATGCTACAAGATTTGTTTATGCTATTGGGCATTTTTCAATATTTCCCATCTCCATCTCGCATATTGAACGAAACATGCATTGAATACACACGATAAGGAAACAATTTTTTGATACAGTCCCTATTTCTTTCTTGTGAACAATTCCACTAGTCCGTGATGTCACGAGTGTTGATTTTTATTTGGCACACGTGACTGCGTTCATTATTTTTTTTTCTCACGGTTTTATTTATTTTATTGCATTTGAAATAAAAAAAAATCGACGAAAAAATGATGACCCGTTAAAAGTGTAAATAGAATTAGGTCGAAAACAGGTTGGGTTGGGAGAAAGGGTTAAGCCCAAGGACCCGTATAGTTTAGAACAAAAGAAGGGAAGATTGATTTGGTTGGTGGAAGAGCAAATAACATCCTGTTTTTGGAAAATGGTGGCAAAAATCTAATCAGAGAGGAAGTTAGCATCTCGAATTTTGTGCTCGGTGTGCAAGTTATTACACAAGGAGAACTTGTATGGTAATAACAGAGCTGGCAAAGAGCCTCAGGTAGCAAAAGGGATGATTAGACATTCATCAGGGTCACCCAGCGCCCAACATGTAATCGCTCGATGTTTTGCCTGCGAGCTGTGGTGACTCATCAAATAATGTCTTTGAAGAAGTGCTTTCTTCTTTTTTTTCTTGATCCTTTTGCCAAAGCAGAGAAGGCGTAAAGGGCGCACGTGCATAAAATGCAAGAACAGATGCAACCAAGGGACTCGTATGCATGCTGTGAAAGAAAAACGCATTTTGGGGGATGTTTTTCTCCTCCTTCTTTTCTCCTTTTCTTACTTTGCTTGCGTGAAATTTTTATCATAAGTCAAAATGAAATGTGTGAGGGAAAAACGTATTCCAATTGATCGCTGGCGAGCTTCGTTTTTAAGTAGATTTTTTCCCTTTGCTTTCAACTTTTTATTTTGCTAAAAATAAAAATGATGTATATGGGAAAAGGTGGATAATGAAGCATTGTGCGCGCTCAAAGTCATTATAACGAGTGCCGAGTTGATTGATTTAGGCGAATGGGGTGTGAATTGGAAACTTTTCAATTGAAACTTGCAAACAATTTGTTGGGATCTTATGTTCGCAACCGGAACTGAAGTGCTAAGCGCGTGCTGCGGGCAATCGAGAAGAGGGAGAAGAATACGAAGATGGTATAGGGGGTGATAAGTACGCATGCGCGGTTCTGTGAAGAGCGGCAACGCGCGCTTGATTGAAGTCGCGTGTCTGCGTGGTTCTAATTAAAGTGCGTTTCTCCCTTCTTTTCTTTAGCAAAGAGAAGGCAGTTGGGGTAGGAGCTCTCATTGCTCTCCCCCATTCACATGCTAATGAGTCTTCAGTAGGGCGGCAAACAGGCTTCCAGCGAGACTAAGGGTAATTTTTTCCCCCAATTTGATTTCATGGCAGACATTTTCGCTTCATGTTTGTTTGTACATGAAGAAGAATAAAAAATCCTCACGTAATCGAAATTAAACTCGTATTTATCATTTGTACGTTTAATTGCAGTCATTATGCTCCTGTCAAGGTCAAAAAAGGCATTAAGGGTTAATGCTATTATCGATTATAAATTTGATTGATTGATTCTTTCATCCTCGTGTGAAATTACATCATCCTTTCGGGGTGAAGGCGGTATAGAAAGAGAGAGAAAGAGAGATTCTAGGGAATTCAGTTAAAAGGCAAATGAAAGGTGTGTTGCAGTTTGACGACCCCTTTTTCCTAATATGTGTATTTACTCAGGTACAATTGCATGTATTGAATACAGTGGTGTGGTTGGAGGTTCCAGCTGTGACCTTGAGGTTCCCTCGTGGTGTGATTGACCCTAAGCCATATGCTCGTAACCTGACCTCACCGTTATCAAGAGGCAGTGGCATAAAAAGCTGGTCCCACACGCTGTATAAACAAATTCTAAAAATACTGAATATAGCCTGTGTTTGTACGCTGACTGCGATCGCTTTTCAAACATTAAAAAAAAAAAAAAAAAAAATTATCGTTAGAAAAAAAAAATTGAATACAAAATTTTATCTCAAAATTTAATTCGATATGACCGATTATTTAAAAAAAAGCCATTTTTAACTGCACTTATCAGTTTGTTTTCATGTCCCAGTCTGTTCGTGTTTTCCGAACGACATACACGCATGCGTGATTAGAATTAGAGTGCTATTTGCGCTTGACTTCCGGTCTTTTATTCTTTTGTAAAAATTCGTTATAGAATTTTACCCTTTTTCCCATGTTGGAGATTTCGGTTTTAAATTGCATTGCACATGTCGAAATGCACGCGATGTTTAAATACAATGCATGTAGTATTGCGTGAGTGCAGTCTATTATTGCCTTTTTTCTTTCTCTCTTTTCTAATTTTCGTAACACATTGTTGCTTACGTCAATCCAGCTGCAGGCTGCGATCGAGCACCATCTGGCTGCAGGGGGTTTTCCCCATTAACCAGAGGTCCTAAATTGATGGCGATGTCAGCAACAATGAAATGCCTTCATTAAAGCTGTGCCATGTGTTTTTTATACAGATAAAAAATGAAATCAGTGCAACCTTGAGGACACCTACAAACAATGCAGATGAATTGAACAATATAATTTCTTTTAATTTATTACATTTTTTTGTTGTTATTAAATTCGCATTTACTCTTTTTTTGTTCCATTTGGCCTCGATTCTAACAATGCACAACTTTATTGTCTGAAAATACCACTGTCAACATTGATTTTTTTTTTATTAAAAAAAAGGTGCAACACGCACGTGCCTCCATTTTTTCGCACTCGCGTAACGGCGTGTTGAAGAAATGAAACATTCCTTTAACAGTGTGCCGTTAATAAATTGAATGCTGCTGAGTGGTTAAAAAAGGCGGGAAAAGAAATCGTTCGGACGTGGAGGAATGCTGCTGCTTTTCTTTTTCTTTGCTCATCCGTTGGTATTAAACTTATTGCCCTTGGAGGCATAGGTTTTCGGAGCAGAAACGACCACGAACGTACCGCGTAATGGGCTATAATGGCCCGTACGTTATCGGCCATGTTTTGTTCATGAATGGGCGTGGTTGTGGAGAAAAAAATGGCCCCGAAATGTGTGTTCTATTTTTAGTTATTGGCAGTGGCACACGAAAGGGGTCGAGAGAAATGAAGAATCGAAAAAAAAAAAGGGCGCGAGAGTGGAAAATATGTTCATTTGTGTTCAAAAGTGGTGGTGCAAGGCTAGAAACTGTTGACGATGCGCTAGGATTTGAAGGGTTGTAAGAGAATGGTGGGTGGTTGCGGAATGTGAGCTTTATGGTGCAGTGTGTTTATCCTCATTTTAAATGAGATACGAGTGCGCTGCGAGATAAAGTGTGGAAAAATAAGAGGAAAAAAAATACTCGAGCTATTCTGTGCTTACTTAGCAACTGTGTTTGTCTTTTGATTGACGTGCAAAGCAAAAGGCGTGGGTTTTGAATTAATCTTTGGCGAGAGGCCCCGACAGGATTAAAATGCAGGCTGAGAATGCTTATTTTGTGCCGCTGCTCAGCTCAGGAAGATGATGTTGCTCTTAATGAATTAAGAAGTGCCTTATCTGCTTCTTCGCCTTTTCCTCTTTCTCTCCTCTCACCACCACCACCACCACCATCACCACCACCACCACCTTCCCATTCTTATTCCCCCTCTCTTTGCATCCCGTTTGCGCACTCCCCTGGCACAGTTCAGTTTTCCAAAAGTGCTGTTTGACTCGATATCCACTGTACTGACTTATTTAAAGCGAAGAATTGCACACGAGTGCCAATGAGGTGTTGTGGGAATTAAAGAGATGTTAATATATTGGCCCGAGTTTTAAGTGGAAATAATTGGTAATGTGATGAGCTCAAGTTTGTAAGAGAGTATAAGGAGTTGTTGTGGGAAAAACTCAAGTCGTTTTTCTCCCTCCTCCTTCTCTTCCTCCTTTTTCTTCTTTTCTTTATTTATGTATTTTCCCCCCATCTAATCCAGGGCTCTTGTAATTTTTTCGAACGCAAAAACAAGTGTGATGACTCGGACCTTTGTTGACCTCCATCTTTTTCGGATGCTGCTTGTGAACAGATGTTTTTCTTATACATTTTCTTGCAGTAAATAACCAAGGCCAACTAAAACATTCTTCTTCCGTCCGAATAACGCTCGTTTCTTCTCGGCGCGATGCATTATGCCTTATTATTATCATTATCATTATCATCATTATTATTATTTTTAATATAATTTTTTTTTCTTTTTTAAAATTTTGTTGGCTATTTATCAACCACCATATTAAGGCAAGGAATAAGTAAAAGGGGGCGAGGTTATCACGATTTTCCCTTGTGTATGTTCGATTAAAAAAAAGGCATGCAAGTTTGAAATGAAAAGGAAATTTAAAAGCAAAAACATTATCAACGTTCATAGGAAGAATAAAAATTAAAGAAGAAAAAAAAAAGCGAAAACATTCGAGGCCTGGCTAAGGTTCAACGAACTTGCTCCACTTTCCCTTTCGAGTTGCGATTGCAAACATGCGGGTAACACACATGTGTGTGTGCATGGAGAAAGCTACAAATTCGAACATTCATTTTCTGTTAGGCTTATTTCACCCTTCATTCCTTTATCGTCCCCCAAGTGCATTTATTCCATTTTCGCCCCCATATCCTTGTTATCAAATACAACGAAAAAAATTACAAAAAAAACTACAAGGCCATAAGGATATGAAAAAAGTAAATCATAAAGGATGAATTTAGGGTTAAAAAAAACATGTTTTATTCCGTAATAATCTTTTTTTTTTCAATTTCTTGTGAGAAATATCTCGAAATTATAGAGTGCACGGTGCCAGTTACTTCAATTATCTAATCCCCCTTCTTTCCTTTTTAAAACCTTTCTGGCGTCTTGAGTGGGGCAAACTAGGGGAAGCAAAGTCGGTCAAAGTTGATGTAATGAGCTCCCTAGTACCCTACTATTCGTCCCTATTTTCTTCTCCCTCTTCGCCTTCCTTTTTACTTTTTTTTTCTTTTCACTTGTGAAGTTTACCCTTGAGTTGTTGGATGTACAATGTTGAGTCATACTTTTTTTCAGTTTCAAGTACCTCGGGTTGGCCATGCGTTAAATCCATGCGAAATTAAAGACGGGTTGGTTTTTGTTTTTCTAGCACATCACGTGATGGGAAGTTGTTTTGCTTCGTGCAGTCAGTGTTCAAAGTTTGATTTAAAACTTTTAGATAATTTTTTTTTTAATCCCTTCGTATGATGAATTTCCTTTTTTAACTCAACTTTAATTTGTGATGACTAAAATTAAATTCCAAACGCTTGCTCGCACTTCCACAGTTTGCTTAATGAAATCGTCACGAGACGATTAAGTTGAAAAATTATGGAACAAGACGGGTCCCTCGAAAAAAATTTAAAAATAAAAAAAGTATAAAAAAAAGAGGGGAGAATAGAGAAAGAAGGAAAAAATATGGGAATAGGGAGAAAACAAAATGTGTCCTGCTTGAAATTCAACTGCGTTTCTTTCAATTTGCATATCAAAACTTGCTTGGTTTGTATTAAATCACAGTAAAATGAACAAATGCTTTGCTGCTACTTATACTTTTATATTTTGAAAAAAATAAAAAAAAGTTATAATATCAATTGTAAAGTACATAAAGCATCCTTAAAACTTCTCCCCCACCTCTTCGTTGCAATCTCCTGTAATTTATGACGTAAATCGGATTGAAAATGGGGATTGAGTGCGGGGGTAGGGGGCGGAGTGCTTTGCTCAGCCGTGCGTTATTGATTAGAGAAGCGAAATGGGGGTGGGAAGTGGAACGTGGGGTAGTGGAGTGGGGGGGGGGAGGTAGTGTGGGAGGTCGGGCGGTCGGTGGTACGCGGAACCACAGGGCCATGAATGAGTGTGTTTGAACGAGAAGATGGACTTAAAGCATTACTTTCTCTCTTCTTTTTTCTTCTTTTCTGAAAAATATTTATTTATATAACGTTGAAAATGTAGGGGTTTGAAAAAGGAATTTATTTACTTAAATATTTTTCTCTTTATTTATTTTCAGGCGAGCTCATCTGCGCAACTGCTTGGAGCGGTTGAAAGATATGGTTCCATTGGGGCCCGAGGCCAGTCGTCACACGACGCTAGGCCTACTTACTAAAGCCAAAGTGTTTATAAAGGTAAACATATAGCTATGTTGTCGGGTGGAAGGCTGTGGCGGGTGGAGGGCACGTGTCCTCATGATGAAAACGATGAGAAAAGCTATTCATTTGGGAATTGTGGGCTGGCCGCTTGCTCATGTCAGTGGCAGGTGAATCAACTTGGTTGCTTCTATTCTATTGTATTGTTTAAGTTGAAGAGCAGGCAATGAACTCTTGTTATGGTATAATGTCCTTTCTGTGTGTGGCTCTCCTCTCTTTCGCTCAAAAGGAAAAGGGAGTGGATTCAGTCGAAACTGCACTCAGGAAGCTCATACATACACAGGAATTAGTGAGCAACAATGTAATTATGGTCATAAGTCATTTTGGTTTAAAAAGAAAACAATGAGCTGTAAAGTGGAGTGGTCTGTACACTGCAAATAGCCATTTCCTCGTACAAGAGAGCGAGAGAAAGAGAGACAAGAATATTATCCTGTATACGAGTGCTTTGAATTGTGGCGTTCGTGTCACCGGATTTGTGTCCGTGTCCGTGGCAACAACCTGGTGTTGATGATGATGATGATGTTTGATGGTGGCAGGTCGAGTTGAGTTGGTTGATGTGCTTGGATTTGCATCGACTCGCTTGTTTGCCAGGCCAAATAAACAACCAATGTCGTGAGTAGGCCCTTTTCCGCGCCAAAAGGACCAATGGCCACACGTGTTCGTTAAAGGGCATCGCAAGAATAAAGCGAAAACCGTGCAAATTGTCCCAAATAAATTTGCAAATGTAACTTTAAGCCTAAGTAAATGCTAGTTTTTACGGAACAGATTGACAAAACATGAGAGAGGAAAGGGGAAAAATCATAAAAACGCAACGTTTTGATTTATTTGACATGATAATTTACACTTCCTTGAACCATCGTGCTTTTAGGTGTTGTTAAAGATCTGGCAATTTATAAAACAAAAAATGCAAAAATAACAAGAAATGTTTGTTGTTTGTTGCTGTTTGTGTCTATTTTCTCTCTCTCTCTCTCTCTCTCTCTCTCTCTCTCTCTCTTTTTCTCTCTTTTTCTCCCTACATTCTTATTTCTTTACGTTCCGTGTGGATGGGTTTTCGTGTAAGACTAAGGATGCTATAATTTTCCACACACATACACAAACAACCCTCCCCTTTTATTTTACAGGTGTTATTTTGCACAGTGCAGGTCTGTGTTTACACGGTTTTACGCTTTTTCACCCTAGAGCAAGGGAGGGAGGCACTTTTAATCTGATGTGACTCGAAATACCTAAGATACTCTGAGAAGAAAAAAAAATAAAAAGCGAGTTTCTGAAATACCAGTGCTGGAGATCCACCGAGATCCAATATATAAGTAGATGGCTTTAGTCTCTACAGACCAGGACAAAGGGAGTTGGTATCAAATTCGGTTATTGATGATAAGGAATGGGAAAATGTGATTTTCTGCACTTTTGTTTGGCGAGGAAATATGGTACAGCATCTTGATAAAAACAATTTTTTTTTTTAACTTTCCTTCTTAGTAGGATATTTACTACTAACTTATTTTTCAATTGAGTTTTAAACGTAATCAATAAAAGTTTTGATTTGAATTGGCATTTAATTATGAAAGGTTTAATATTTTGATCGCGGGTTGCGGATTCAATTTCTGCGCTCAAATTTTAGTTATCGGTTTTAAACTCAGATTGAATTTCGATATTGCAGTTTAACTTAGTGCAATCTTTATTGTGATTGATTAAAAATGATTAATTGAACAACGGCTGTGTTTGCTTTTGATAAAATTCAAATGTATTTCAGTTGCTGTATATACTGTATCTGGCAGTAGAAAATGAATGTAATTTTTAAAATATTTGATGAAAGATAAGAAAAAGGAGGGGAGAAAGAAATGTAGCAATTGTAGGCAACAGCATGGTTTTTACATTAAAGGTAATGGAAAAATTGGAGCTTATTAATGAAATATCAGTCCCTGGAGCTGTATTCGAGAAGAAGAATCTGATTTATAGATGAAAGAGAAATAAGAGAAATGATGAAAAATCCATGTTGAGTCATTTCACTTGTTTTATAGATTTTGATTTATTTATACATTTTTTTGTTGTTTTGCTGCTGACTCGTTCTTTGTCATTGTACACCAGTAGAGGAATAAATCATCAGATTAAAGTTATAAAAACGAAACAAGCTGGGAGCTTCCATTGGAATTACATGCTGTGCACATATATCTAATAAACTATACTCGAGCTTCGTTTATGTTTCATGCAAATCAGATAAATCGGTAATGCATGTGTTGCCTGGCACTGTGGCTAATCAAATGGCATATTTGCACTGCGAAACTGGTCGACGAGAAACTACAATTGCTCAATCTTTTGCTTATCTAGTGCTGAAACAGAAAAAATTAAAATGAAATTTCTCAATGTTGGTTAGTTAAACAAAATTTAATAATCATATATAAAATTACATTAGGACTCGTGGTCAAAAAAATTGAAGATAAAAAATGTTGACTGTGCACTTTTATGTCGAAATATCAATTCGGTTGCTTGGAAAGAGAAACAAAATAAATGCAAACTTTGCTTTTTAATGATTTTTTTTATAAAAAGATGTTTATTCCACCAAAAAATAAATATTTTAACTTGAAGATTTTTTTTCAATTTGTGCTTGAAAGCATGAAGGTTTTAGCTTTATTATTTTAATTTTTTCTAATTGACCAAGTGGTTAAATAAAGGCACGAATTGTAATCCAATTCGCGTGTTTTTCGCTATTATTTTAAAATCTGGCCTTGTTGTTCTTACAATTGTAATTCACGTCATCTTCCTACGCATCACATCCTCACTATACCTTAAAATACACTTAAAGTCATTGTCCCAGACCTAGAAAAGTGCTTATGCATGCTTTTACCCCCTTTCTTCAGCTGGTTGCTTTGGGCATGTGTGCCAAGTGAGGTTATATTCAAGGAAAAAAAATAGAGGAAAAATATAAATAAAAAGAGAGAATCGTATTTAAAAATAGTTCAACTTCAAGAGCACCCCTATTAAAGCGAGAAGAAAATGGTGATTTGTATTAAAGTAGGCTCTTGAGTATTGCATTACCTCAGGCGTTTTGTATACGGGGAAGTGAACTGCCTAGGCCTCAGGTTGACTGACTGACCCCACTGACCTTTTCTTGTGCTTATATGGGGAGCAAATTAGACTCAGTTCAACTTTTAAATCACAAAAGGAGAAAAGGGCAAAATTGGAAGAAGAAGAAGAAAAAAAAAGTTGATTTGTTTTTATATTTTCTGAGAAATTGATCGTTAAATTAAAAATAAATTGTTTTTTTTCCTATTTCTTTTCAAAAAATATCGCATGGCAACAAGTATTATTTAGAAAAATAGAAGAAAATCCCTTTTCTCTTGCAATTTCTTTTATCATGTGTAAATTTATTTATTGCAAAGACGGAGATGTTTGTGATTAGGATGTGGGAAAAAGACGCTTGGTCACCTGGTGGGCAGTGCGTGACTACGACCAGCTCAACTGAGATTTATAGATTCAACTACACCTGCTGTTATCTCTTTTTTTTTGTTTTAGTTTTCCTCTTTTTTCAGTCAGTTGAGACACTATACTGTGTGTTGTGTGACACTGTATACACAAGCAGGCAGGAAACTTATTATTCCTGAAATTTTTATAACTTATTTTTTTTTTTTTGTTCCTATCCAAACAAAAGCTGCCGTGCAACTCGAGTTATAGTAAATATTAATTAGGTTTGTTTTCTTTTAAATCGATTACAGTCCAATTAAAAGCATGGGAAAGTTTTCCACAATTATTTGTTATCCAATTTTCACAGCTGCTATCGCAAGCAAAATGACACTGTGTCGAGTAGCAGGTGTGAAAATATTTGTTTAACC
Organism: Geophilus truncorum; assembly: GCA_034695745.1. NCBI lineage: Eukaryota > Metazoa > Arthropoda > Chilopoda > Geophilomorpha > Geophilidae > Geophilus > Geophilus truncorum. Next base: position 24,183 of record JAQFZP010000274.1, on the reverse strand, counting down.
CTATCCACCCACTTTTCCGTCTCCGTTTTTCATATTAGTGGCAAAGAGCATTAGTTTTAAATTGGATTAGAATACAAGTTGCGGATTCTATTTTCCCTCTCTCTTCACAATTTTTTTCGTACCGTATTTTTATTTTTTTATTTTTTCACTGTTGGCATCGTTGCAAGCTCGTTTATCAATTTCTTCTTTTCACCATAAACACTTTTCTCTTCCCGCTCCCTCTTCTTTTTTGCCTAAAATTTTCTGAGCACACACTGCGATGGATGGAAAAATGACATTGGAATAAAATGGTAATGCAGACGTGGTCGAACTTTTTGAATTTGATTCAATTTGAAATGACTGCCAGAAAAGAGAGAAAAGGATGGTGGGTGAGTGAGAGAAAAGGAAGGGAAGAGATGTCAGTAAGAAAAAATGGAAGAGACGAAAGGGAAGGGGTCATGAAAAATGCATGACAATTTGACAAAGGACGCGCGTTCGCGCTAAGATAAACTTCACGCACTCACTCGTCTCCACTGACTGTCAATAACACTTAGTAATCCAACGAGCAGAAAGCGCCAAACGCGAGAAAGAGCGTCAAAAATGGACGCCTGCAATAATTAAACATGCACCACTTGCCAGGCGGAGTGGGAGTGGTGTTGCAAAGGGGGAATTAAGGTTTAACTCTGTGTCCATCCGGCGTGGACAGTGATGGATGCATAGCCTTTACGAGGAAGCATCGAGTGACCCTTGTAGTAAGGGAAAAGCTTTTTGTACGTTGCCTGTGTATGTGTATGTGTTCTATGACCTCAAGCATGGACGCCCCCTACTGGTCACGTGCTATCACGGTCTATCTGTGTGCAATCTCCATTTCTTTGTGTGATGGATTGCCTCTTGTCAAAGACAGGCTTGTTTACAATTTGTGTTAGAACGTGATGCACATTATACTCCTCTTCTGCAGATTATACGTCGGTCAGGGCCAAAAGAAAGCGAAAATAATGATTTATTATTCATTTTAATTGTGGTCTCTTTCCTTCGAAATAAGTAACAAACGGGTTAAGAAAACAAGACTTTAAATTTAACCTGTGTGTGTGTATCTGCCTTGATTCACTATTGAAGTAATTTTTCATGCTTAGTTTGTTTATCAAATGCGATTTAAAAAAAGGTAACTTGAGTGTAATGGCCTCATTAGTGTACACATAGGACGTACAGTATCTGGTGAATTTTATTTACCTTATTAAATTACCCAATTCGAATTATTAAAACGTACTAAATTAGAAGTGGGAGTTACGATACTGGTAGGTGGGTTAATGTGATTATTTTATTATGAAATTTAAGTTTGCATAGTACTAAAGATTAATAAATAACGTTGATTTCAAACTCGTTTGACACTCGAAGGCCTCGTGGAACCCTCCCTTTTCCTCTTAACTTAAGCTTACCTATTGTTATCAAGTTGTATATTTTGATAAGGAAATTTTAAGTCGAGCGACATATGTTTTTTATAGGGGTTATTTAGGGGTTTTCGTACTAGTTGACCCAGAAAAAAAAACTGTTAAATTCCTATTTAGGCAAGTTATGCTATAAAACAGCAAAAGCAAGACGCCGAAGATATGAAAAACAACTCGAGTCTCTTGATATTTCCTTATTTTTTAAAAAAAAAGGCTAAGTATATTAAAAAGAGTTTCGTAGATTTAATGTGACAGTTGGAGCAATTTAGAATGTAAATACCAGCCGAACGAGACATACCGCAAGGAAAAACAAACAAATTTTAATGGAACTAGCAAAGAGTGTAAATCTAAAGCCGTGGCCTGGATGGATCTAAATTGGAAATACCAGAAATCTCATTCTACTTCTCGAAAGGTTCCAGTTGCACTGAAGGCAGTATCACACACACTCACCCGAGACCCCCACAGGCAACACGTACTGATATAGAAAGTTGAATTTAATTTTCCCATTTGTCTCGCCAACTTCTCTCTACTTTTCCAAAGACCATACTAATGTAGAGCGCCGAGCAGTCAGAGCAACCTTTTAAATTCGAAAACAAGTAAGCCTAATGGCACGAGGATTAAGGACTAGATAGTGCAACGCACGTCTTTAATAATCTGTATGCATTTGCACTTGTGATAAAGGGGATTTTTCGACTGCTGTACAGTATATCCACGCTATATTTTAATTTGCTCGCTAATCACGTGCACATCAGATTCTGTCAGCGAAAACGGTATTTGTTGTGCGCGAGTGGTGCCATTAAGTAGAAACCCACGCTCGATCGGACGATAAACATCATATTCAATAAGTAACGGTCGTCTCCATTATTAGATAACCGATATCTAAGTTGAAAACCGTTACATCGATCGGACTAATAGCATAAAAATGATACAAGTCCGTGCGATGCAGCGCATGCTCAAATGCGCACAACCTCATTAGACACCGAGGGAAATTGGTTTTTTATAAACGAGTACAGGCAGCGGTGACGAACATTTTTTTCTTCCGTTCCTTATCAGTGGTTATATTTGGCAACAAGATTTTTTTTTTTTTTTCTATTTGTTCAATTACAATAATGCGTTATCGTATAAGGGAAATCCCCTTTAAAGTCCATTGATCAGTGCTATAGGTCGGTCGTTGCACTCGACTGTCGTTCAATTTGCAAGACGTCACATGCTCTTTTGATATCATCTGAGTCCCTCGCTCTGTGTCTCTCGTTTGCTTACCTCTCTACCCAGGGTCATTTGCAACTAATAGGAATGTCGCTTGTGCATTTGCTTTTGCTTCTGCATTTTTTTTCTCGTGCCCCTGACGCCATCTACACCTGTGCACGCGATGTGGCGGTAATTTTTCCAAAATGTTGCAGTAAAACTCGCACCCTCCACCTTCTATCTTTTATTCCCGTGTATACACGCAGTTTGGCGAGCAAATTTCTCCCATAATTCCGCTTTCTAAGGGTGATTGGACTTGTATGAAAAAGTGAATGCGAATTTTTCTCTTCCCACCTATTTCTCGTCTAAATATTGCAATATATTGGCGCTATTCCTTTCTTTGTGGTTTTATTTATGCAGATAAAATGAGGTTTCGGGAAATTTGTTGATGAAATTTCCACTTATGCATGTACAATACAAAATCAGAGTGCGAATTCCTGCAGGGCATGTTACTAATGATGCGTATTTGACTGGATTTACATATCGGTAATTAATACGTTAGTGTAATCAGCTTTTCATTAATGTTATGAATCCTGTATGGCAGTTAAATTCAATTTATATGCCAGAGAATAATTTGAGAGTAAAAAAAAAATAATAATGTAGCAACAACCTTTGGGAAAAACTGGGGAGAAAACTTGCTTTATTTATCTTCCCATCTAATCTTCTGGATTTATTTATTGTAGGTAAATGTATTGTGTTGTATTTGTAAATTACACCACAATGTTTATTATGTCATTGGTCTCACCACATATAGAAAAAAAAATTAATAATAAAAAGAAACCTGTTTTTAATAAGACAGTTAATGGCAACTTTCTTACTTTATCTGTGTCCTTTTGGGCTTTTTTAAGTGTCTAATCATTAAACTACCGCGAACTAAACACATTATTGGCCTAGAGGTTGAATTGAGATAGCGCTGTTTATTTGTGGCTTGCATAATGGTTAATGTTTAATGATGTAGTATTACAGAATATAAGCCTATTGAAAGGCAAGAGCATTTTATATCTGATTTGTACACAAGCCAGTTTGTTGAATTTAACAGCAAAGGCATTAAAGCTTATGCGAAAAGGTGGATGTGTAAATAAATTATATTCTTTTTTCGCAATAACAATTTATGATGACATAAAATTTTTTTTCCCTTCCTCTGAAACTATACATTCGAGATTAATATTTGATACGTGTGAATATATTTCACATTTAAAAATATTTTAATAATTTTTTTGTTGTAATTTAATGCATTCAAAAGAGATTTGTAAACATCCTTTCGGTTTGACCTAAAAAAATGGAGGTCGGCATTAATTTAGGATGAAAGTTACATTTTAAGATTACATGTACATTAAACAGAAATTGCAGTAAAATGAGTAAACATCATAAATTTAAGGTTATATTTGAAATTTAATGATAATGACCTCTATTTCTGATCCCCCCCATAATTCTCGGCGATGCAATTCAATGAAATGACATCCGTGCAAATCAGGTTTCGAATGTATACAGTGTAGCCCTACTTTTCACTCAATTATTTGTATACGGTTCGTTTATTCCACATTTGAGCTTTATTATAATTTTTGTATTTTTTTTTAATTTTAGAATTTGGAAGACAGGGAAAAGAAGATTATAAACCAAAAAGATCAGTTGTATAGAGAACAGAGGTACCTGAAGAGGAGGCTAGAACAGCTACATCCATTTACGGGCAACATGCAGAAGAGGCGCAGTGTGAGTGAGTGTAGCACTTCAACCTCGGCCTCCTCCACTTCTTCCACATCTGAAACAGGTAGAATAAAAAATACAAATATATTTTCTAGTAAAATTCATTCTTTTACTTCTTTGTCAAGATTATTTTCTCGTTTTTTTTAATAATAAATAAATAAATTTGAAAAAAAAGAAAGAAAAACGAAAAATTTTTTTCAGAGTGAATTTAAAGCTTTGAGAGGAAAGGGGAAGGGTAAAAAAGAGAAAAAATGCAGTGAAAAATGACCCGCATCACTGCACTAGCATGTAAGGGTGACGTGAGCTCGTGAACGTCACTCATGTTGAAAGTGAAAGAAATGGAAAGGCTCCCATTTGAAATGGGAACCAAAAAGAAATTCAGGAACGCACTATATCGGCCTTGAAAGGAGAGCGAGACAAGCTGCAAGAGATTTGTAACGGGGTTTCAAACTTGTGAAAGGGGGGAGGAGAAAAAAATATAATTCACCCACAGTAAAAGGGAGAGAAAAAGAGAGAAAAAATGTCATTCAGCAAAAAAAAACGCCCACTTTTATTCACTCATCGGGATTTGTTCTCTGAATCTGGCATTTGGAATTATTTTCTCTCTTTTCCTTAATTCCGCGAGCTTGTTCTACCAAGCAGAAAATCGCGTTCACCAGCCCCTGGCGCCCTTTGCGTGGCGTTTGCCTGCCAAAATGACAACGTTTGTAATATGTGGTGAGAGTTTTCCTGTGTCACTCTGTGAATCACGCATTGTATGCAAATTGCTCTTAATTGCAATCTACGCCGACCGGAGGCAAATACCTCGATCGCTGGACCGTTCATTTCTTCTTTTTCCTTTACGACTTCTTTTCTTTTTAACGCAACAAATGGTCCGCCAGCACAAACTGGAAATCACGAGTATGGCTGAAATAATAACGTAATAAATGTTAGGACTGTACAGGGAATTAAGCCAAGCTCACCAGGGAACCTCATGGACTGCAACTCATCAATTTAGATGATTTTTTTTCTCTTTTTTCTGTAATTAGTGCCTTACTTGTGTGTTAACGTGGTAAATAGCACAACTACGAGACTTCTATTATATAAATTGCATTTTACCGCATTAATATGTCATGTAGGCTAATTATAGAAAACATTTGAGGCAAATCGATGTTCCACTCGGGATGTTTCCCTGGTCAGTTAAATATTCAACTTTCAGCATTCGGAGTCAGACAGCTCATCAATCTGTTCGACTCCCTCTGTGCACATTTGACCCGAAAACAACTTTTTCTCATCTGAATAATCGCAATATAAGACTTGGACCAATTTTTCAAGCCTAATCTCTAATTTTCCAGTCAGTGCAGCTTTCTCTATATATTAATCACCTAATGCATTGTGGGTTTCTCCCTCTCTCCCCTACCTCTCTACCTTCTCTCTTAACTACTTACTCCCGTCCCTACTAAGTTTAATTCGAAAATCCCCACCTCTCATCTAAAAAATATGGTCGTTAAGGTCAAGTTCAAAATTACATTTTTTGACGAGATCCACAGGTGAGATAGAGCCGGCCCCTGGGTGTGTAAGATGTGTTCCATCGCCCTCGTTCCTCTATCTGTTTTCCAATCTAAGAGAGAAACAATTTCCTTCCCCCTTGTTTGCCCGTTTCGTGTTTTATTTCAAACGTGATCGAGCCAAACATGTTTGATGGTGTTGCGTTGCATTTGCATACAGAATTATTGCAGGAGATGAGCCCTGCCCGGGTCTGTTGACCTCAAGGCATCGCATTCTGGTTTTCTCAAGAAGGTGGGCGCCACCACCTTCCCAGCGTCCTCCTTCACCTTCCCTATCTCATTTGTTCCACCTGAGTTGTTGAGCCGTTGCTCCTGGCGCGCACGCGCACTTGGCCCCTTCCTTTTCAACCCGGGCCTGGGATATTGATGGAGGGGCTAAGGGGAGATGGGTGTGGGGTCCTATCTCTCGCAGGGGGTTGATTGCTGTTCCTCTTCAACCCCTCCCACTGCTCTACCTCCTCCTCACTCATTATCATCATCATCATCAACATTATCGTCAGTTGCCCATCTTCTTCTTCTCTTTTCCCTCCCTTTACTCCACCTTCTTCAACCCTCCTCTTTCCTCTTTCTTTCTTATCTTAAAGTGGATAACTTATCCAAAAACTTGCAATGGGTGGGGTTGTGAAGTTGGCACAAATCGAAGATATCGACACACTTTAAATTTAAATGCAAATTTTCTATGCAAATTGAAGAATCTCGGTACAAAACTTTTTTATTTTACTTTTTTTTAACTAAAAAAAAATTCTATTTCCGTATTCATTTCATTCTATTCATGCGAGTCATTTTTCCCGTGAATAAAAAATTGGGGACACTTAATGCATAAATAATTGACAAGCAAATGATTGATGGGGCATCGTCAAGACAGAGCGTGGATGGAAATTGGTAGGAGGAGAAGATAAGGATGGAAACCACTGCTGATGCAGCCGCGTAACAAGCCCTTTTGCAGTAATTGGCTGACTAAAAGCAACAATGTTGTCTCGTGCATTGTGCAAAGTGCTTGGTTTGTAGTTTGCAAGTCTTGAATGTGTGTCTCGTACTTTCCCAATTCCTCGCTTGGCTGACCATAAAAATTATATATTGAAGTGCAGCGCCTTTTTCGAGCCCATGGTGTTTGTTATATAGCGCGAGTTAATAGCGGCATAATAAGAAGCGTTTTTCCTTATAAAAAAAAGATAGGGCTGTAAAAAACTGGAGATTCACGAGTTTATTTCAACTTATTTCATCGGAATTTGTATTGTAGAAAATACGCGTTTTATAATGTACTTTATAGGCGTTTCTTATCTGGGCTGCGCAGATTAAGTAATTTGCAGTTAACGGGTTGAAACAAAAAGTGAAATGATTTAAATGAAAAGAACAGAGAAAAGAGGGGAAAAGAGAAAAAGATTGTAGCAGCTTTTCATGCATTCCACACATTGTGCCGGTTTCATTTCGTGGGCAATTAAACTTTTCCTTAATTGTGCTTGACCAGATTGTGCATTGAAAAAAACATGTATTTTATAGTAGGCGAGCATCCTGTATTTTTTTTATAGCGCTAAAAAAACACGGTATTTTTTCTGGGGTGTTTTATTTATTTATTTATTTAGGCCCTACGTCGTTCATCTCCGGGTTTAGAGATAATGACAAGCTCTGAAGGGATATAAATAACCAATTTATCAGCATTAATTTCTACCGTATATTGATCATTTGCTTGTTTTTTTACGACACCAGATTGTGATAAATAAAATAACAAACCGTTTTCCACCCCCGCCATTTCTCGTTTCCTTCCATCCCTACGCCGTATCATATGTGATATCGCAGATTAATTTTTAAGCATTTCTTTTAAACTTTCCTCCCTCATGCCGATATAAATTAGGATTAAAAGTTTAAATCTGTACCAGTAAGGGGTCCTCATGTAGGCCTTTGTGTGCGTTTTTTTGTTATTTCATGGCATTGACCCGTTGCTGCTTTCATTTTTCTTTTTTTTTTATGTTATTATCCAGAATGGGATTTTTTTTCGGTAGGTCTCGTGACGCATGTTTGTGTCCTATCCGCTGTAAATCGTGGCATTTGCGGTTTTGAAGGAGTGACGTGATCAAGTAGTAGTAGTGGAGATTTTTTTTTCTCTCCCGCTTTCTCTCTCTCTCTTTGTTCTTTATCGTCCATTTCTAGAGGGAAAAATAAAGTGCACTCGCCATTAAATTGAAAACATTGGGAGCCGATGCTGATGTAAGTGAAAATGTCGTAACCCTTTCTTCATCCGTATGAAATGTGGGTTTGCGAGCTAAGAGAGCGAGGCAAGATATAACGGGAGCTCGAGATGACAAAAAATTGCTTGCCTCGAGCCTGAGCTTCGTACCGTGCCCTCCACATCCCCCGACCTCCCCCTCTCGTCCTCTTTCCACTCATTTTGGCCCAAGGCCAAAGGAGATGAGCTTGGGAAACATGTGTTGGACAAATATGATTCCAAGACCTGACGAAAAAATAAGATGAAAAAGAAATGAAGATGTTGATTACGAGAAAGGAAAGGGAGAGAGGGGAGGAGAGGAGAGGAGCTCGCGAAGTCTCCAGCTTGCCACGTGATCTCTCGAGGGTCGCTCGGATCGAGACAATCGTGCTCGCGCAGTTTGAGGTCGAAAAGTTTCAAATTAAAACTTGACATGTGTCTTGTGACCCGAGGAGGTCCCTTCTCCTCCATTTTCCTTTCTCCCCTTAACTGCACAACATTAGCTTCTTGGTAAACTTCGTTTCCCCCTCGCACCACCCTGAGCTCTACTTTAGCAACACATCCCCGGGAAGCCATGACCCTCGAATTAAGTGTGCACCTGGTCCCGTTTCGAAAAGCGTTTATTAAGACGCATTAGATAGAGCCATGATTTTTTAATAAGGAAAAGGCGCCCAAAATACCGTTGCAATCCGTTAAGACCCTACGTAGTGGGCGTCCACCTCTTGTCATCGATCACGCCAGCTTATAATGAAAAGGGTGAAAGTAATGACGTTGTACTCGGTCCGCCTTGCTTCACTTGCAACTCGCCCACCCTTCTTTCCCATATTACCCTTCATCACAATCCGACAGGGATAACTTTTGTCCACCAACCATTTAATTAACTGGCTTGATTGAGAGAATGGAGCAATTTTTATCCCATTTGTTGCAAGTCACGCACATGCACATGCATCAGGGTTGTTGCATTGCACGGCACTGCTCGTGCTCGTGCTCGTTTGTGTGTCTCGGCGTGTGTATGTGTGTGTGCAGTGGCGTCCTGCATGTTGAAGTCTGGTATACCCAAAGGATGAATTAAGGAGCTGCTCTTCCCTTCTATCTCTATAACCATTTTTTATTTCTTTTTCTCTCGTTACCGTTTTTCAGAGGAAAAGAGATTTTTTTTTTCTATTCTATTTTTTCTTCCTCCTCCTTCGCGTTGATAAATTGGTCGTGCTGACCCCAATTGCTCCCCATTGATCAACGCACAAGTCGAGAGCATGCGCACTCCTATCGGTGGCTATAACGTATATAACGATAATGCTTAAAACGACGGGATTAAAAAAAACGAAATCAAAGTTGAAAAAATAAAAGAGGACGAGGGAAAATCACCTGTGTGGGCGTCGAAGGGTGAACAGCCTCGTCGTTTCCCTCCTTCTCCTCCTCCTCGCTATTGTGTTTGGGGTGGGAGAGGTGGGTGTAGATGCGCACGTCTGATAAAAGGCACAAGGGCAACCTGTTTTTAAGTCTCGTCTGTCCTCTCCACTTGGCCGGCGGCGACCCCTTTCTGCTATCATGGCCGTCGTCGTATTCCTCGGAGGCCTACACAATGGCTGCAGGCTTTCTTTCCCTTGTTTTCCATGGAGATTACTTTGTTCCACCACGTACGGGCTATTGTTACAAAGTGCAAGCACACATCGTAATCTGCTGGCCACTCGGTTTCATGTGTCTGCACCCTCGTTATCAGTACTGGGGATCCGTTTTTGAAAAAGAATCGATCAAAAAGTTGACACGAGAGAAAAGTTGGAGTTGTCAGCAAAAGCAAGAGTTGAAGTAGAAAATTGAGATGACGCTGATGCAGCTTGGAAAACAATCTTGTCTTTATTTTTGACATAAAACAGACAAGCGCCAGATGAAAGTTTTGGAGAAGGAAAAGGGTGATGGAGATGGTGGTGGTGATTAAGTATTATATGGATAAGTTTCACGACACCGGTTTTACTTCGCCCAACGAAATAAATGAAAAATATAAAAATATAAAAATATAAAAACGAAAGTAAAAGCGCAAGAAAAGGAGGTCGGGCAACTTTTTCCAGTCACACCACATCATTACCGCTCGAAAATCCTCAGTTTCGAATAAAACCACTGCTATTCAACACAACCGTAACAACATAAAACCACAATTGGAAATTCGTGATAGCAAACATGCCTTGCATAACTTGCATTTACGGAATAAAAGTAATAATAATAAAATATCCAACTTTAAGAAACAAGGTGATTAAATATTATATGTGGTGTTTACACAGTGCACTTAGAATGCACACTCGTCTTTTTAAACAGGGAGAAAAAGAAAAGAAATAAAAATATAGGGAAAGGGGAGAAGAAACGGCAGGATAAAAAAAAAAAAAAAAAAAACAAGGTCGGTTTTATGTTGGTAGACTGGCGCCTGAAAACCGAGGAGAAGGAGGATAAAGTTGCCACTTATACTACTGCCCCTATAATTGGGAGAAGAAGGAGAGTCGAGGACCAGAAGCACTACCATGAGGATCTTCTTATCTTGCACTCGTCGATAAAAGATGGCCGACCAAATGGCGTCTTCTATCGACTATTTTAGAATGAGATGCAACTTGCAATTCGGATATCCCTAATTGGAACACGGTTCTAGTTTGAGGCCAAATTGAAACTCTGCGGTGTTGAAACTGCGCGTTTCTCTATTCATTGAACATCGCTCTTCTCTTTTCTTCATCAAGAGTACTTTAGACTCTTCCTCGCTAACCCCCTCCCCCTCCCCTCCTAACTCCACCCCTTTTTCGACTCTTTGTACGACTTGGTCACAGAACTAAGTGCAGTCGAGTAGAAGAAAAAAAAACTGAATAGCTGCTAAAGGATTGAATGAAAGGGGATAAGAGCAGAGAGGGGGAGTAAATTAGAACCCACGCATTTGGTCTTGTCATCGCATCCCCTGCTTGTACCCTCGGAACGTGCTTTGTGGGGGTGGAGAATGAGTCTAATTGTCATTAATGAATCCCTTCTTCAAGGGGCATTGAGAGCGCAAACTCCCAACCGGAATAGCAATTCCGGAAATTAATTTTACTGTTTTAGACAAGGTACGAAAAAAAAGAGAAAAAAGTTGAGAAACAAGCAATTGACACAGCTGTTCCTGACCCCCTCCCTGCCCCGATTCCCCCTCGCCCTATTCTCCCCTGCGGCTCTACACGTACGAAATTCGGTTCTTCGAGGCGAGCAAGATAAATCTGTTTGGCTCGGTTAGACTACCATCTATCATTGTCCAGAAACGGGAAAAAGCAAGGGTGGAGTCGGCCCAAAGGATGTGGACGACGGAGGAACGCAACTTAAAGGAAAGGCAAAGGCAAAGGCAAAGGCAAAGGGATGGAGGGAGGGAGGGAGGGAGGAGATTGAAACCGTTGGCTCAGGGGGTGGAAGCGCCTCGCCTCGATCTAACCCGGCCGTAATGATTGCCATAAACAACGGTCTAATCTTGCTCGGGAAGCTAATTGGTACTAAGACCCTCCGCCTGGTCTTCGCAACCCCCTGGGCGGTTTGCAAACTTGTATTGCGCGTCCGTCTCCGTCCCCTTGTTCACGTGCACTGAGGCTGCATATTTACTCCGTTTGGCGTTCTCAGATTACTTTCTGGGTAATTCGGATATTTTTGAATTGTAATTCCTGATGAGTGGTGCGTGGGCGTCAGTGGCCTGGGAATGAGTCACACAATCCCCGGACAAAGTCTCGAACTCACTTCTCTTCTCTTCTCTTCTCAGTTCAGTGTCGTGCAGGGGCGTGGGCGGATGATGGGATGGGGAAGACGCATTGTCGTGCTTTTCGGTCGATAAGTGAGTGGGGAAAAGCGACGAGTAGCGCTCAGCGTCCCAGCTGCTGCCTCGGTGATCATTTTTTCTCCCCTCCGGTCAACGATTGCCTGTACTGTTTTTTTGTTTAAAGGGAAAAGTGTGAAATAGATGCATGTTGGGGTTTGGCTTGATGCAATGAGACGCATGGTTGTGGGCAATTTGTTATGTTTTAGTCGTTTTCGCTTCTCATCATTTAAAAAGGAAAAGTTGGCTTGACAAGTTAAGTTAGTCGTTGATGGTGTTTCGGTGGAAAAGAGCGTGCAGATGCTCGCCTAGAGAGAGTGAGGGGCGTTACGGATCCGACCATTTGTTATTGACACAAAAGGCCCGCATTTGGGACGAAGAGCTCTAGTACTGCTATTACCCCCTTCTATCTTCGTCTCCATGACGACAGTCCCCTAGAGAGACCCCCGTATGGATTGCAATCAATATCATACAGAATCCTAGCTCGCTATCATCAAAACGCCTGCTGCGATTGCATGGAATGTCCCTGACTTTATTAAGCCCTCGGCAACAAATATGCCACTGACGTTATGCTGCTCAAAATAAGCGGGTGTCGTGATCCGCCATTTTGATGCTAGGCTTTGCTGACTCTTTATCACCTTGACTTTTCCATTTTGATTTTTTTTCCTTCTTCCTCCTTCTTGCGGTGGATTTGGAGGGATCTCGAGCGTTCATTGGTGTGGGATCTCGATCACGCATGAGAAGCCGTGGTCACACTATACTCATTCATCTACTCACCAGCAAATAAACATGGCGCCAACAGTCTGAACACAAATTGGAAAGAGGAGAATTATCTCAATTGGTCCGCATCTCCTTGGTTTTGTTTGTCAGGTCAATTAAGAGATAAAAATAGGTTTGATGGGATTGTTGTCGTTTGTGCATGAGTTTTTCCTCAGAAATTGATAATTTTTCGCTTGTAAACAAATGTTATTTACTACCGGTTAAACACTGCTTTCAGAAATGGAAAACATATTTGTCTGTCATTTTTTTTTTTTTTTTTTTTTGGGGGAAAAATAAGTATTAAAAATTGAAAAAAACACATGGACGCGCGGAGATGATGAAGTAATAATTATTTATAGACGGAAAAAACATTGACCCATTTTAACAACGTGTGGATTCATTTGGATTGAGAAATTGCCTACATTTTTAATGAATTTTCTCCAAGACTAATTTGTTTTTGGTTTTGTTGGGATAGCAACCCAATTGTATAATTGCCTTCTAATTACAAATGCTTCAAGGCTCTTCAATACTAAGTATAAAAGAAAATTGTTTTATTATTCATATTTGAGGTTTCGTTTCAAAAGGTAAACAGCCGCTAGAAAATGACTTTTTGTTACACTTCGACCGGAAATAAATTTCAATGCAGTGATGTATCCTTATTTTTTTTTCGCCCTACCCTATGAAAAAAAAAATATATAAAGCGGATTTGCCGAGGAAAGATTGCAATTTAGATAGTGATTATTGTGACTTGAAAAATGCAAGAATTTTTTTGAAAAATTCCACTTCGAAATTGGTAAATTAACTTGCTGCTAGATTATTGTCATCAAAATCAGTATTTTTTATGTAGAGTCAAACAGATGGCAAACTGTCTAACTCCACCTATAAAATTACACATTTGAATTGCAATAATGTTTTATTGTCTGTGAGTTTCACCATATACATTAGTCATGCCCTAATTGCACAGAAAAAAAAAAAGCTTAATTGGTTGAATTTTACTTTTTACTTCTGAGGTCTGCTTTATAGGAAAGTGAATGTCAAGTGTCATTATCAGTGTAATTTATAGTGTCTGTATTGTATTTCAAGGAAATATAACACTTGAATTTTTTGTCAACTAAACATTAATTTGCTTGTTTATTGACTCTTTTTTTTTTCTTTTGTCGTTGCAGATGAGGTGGATATTATTGGTTACAATAGTAACCAGAGTGATACGGATGACCACAGCAGCATCCAATCGCTCAACAGCGACGGTGGTGTTGCCATCAGCACCAAACGTCTCAATTTGGGCGCGGAGTCGGTGTAGAAGATTGAGATGATTGAAAAACTACAACCCACCCCTCCACCAATCACATCACAAATCGAAAGATGGATTTTTTTTTTTTTGAAAATTGGAAATTTGAAAATAGCTGCAATTTGAAAACTCAAAAAAATTATAAATAATGGCTAAGCGGAGAGATTGAGAGAAACTTAAACAAAATGATGAAAATATACAAAAAAAATACCAAAACCACATCACTATTTTAAAGTAATGGAAGGAATTTTTATTTCAAAGAAAAAAAAATGAAATGGAATAAAAACAAGTAAACACTCTCTCGCCCATCCCTTTAACACCTATCCCTTAATCCTTCAAACGTGCAAAGAACCGAAGACCAGTAGCAGTTGCCATCCATCCATCCCTCTGTCGTACTGTGGATTGATTCTTCCTCCAATCAACAAGAGGTGAAAATAGAACAAATCTTCCGTTATTGAAAGAAAAATAAATACAAGTGATAGTGAATGGAAATTTGAACAAAATTTTAAATATGTTTATAATTTAATTTATTTATGAATGGAAGAAAAAAATCTCTACATTTCACGAAATTTTTTTCCGTTTGGTTTTAAAATCAAAAATGGAAATTGGAAGGTAATTTGATTGGTTTTCTTATTACTTTTCAAATATGTTTTTAAATTTATTTTCCTGTGAAATTTTTGCATTGTGATTATTATAATTATTGTAATTCTTTAAACAATTATTTTGAGCGTTTTTTTTTTCTTTTTTTTTTTTAAAGTAACAGCAAAAAAAAATCTCATTTTTTCTTAAATTCCAAAGATGTGAATTTCTTTACGAAATTTTTTATAGTGATGCACGGTTTTTAAAAATTAATTCGATTGACTTTTTAGTTTGCATGTAAAAATTTAAGATTTTTTTTTTTTTTTATATTATTATTATTATGTAGAAAAAATATTTTTTTTGTGGATGAATGTTTTTGAGTTCATTTAAATGACATGAAATTGGAACGCATGAGGGAGGGTGCAACGAATTGCCATTTTAAACAAGGGCATTATAAAAATGGATGTAAGAAAAGATGTAAACCAAGTATTAGTTTTCAAAAAAAAAGTTCCTTCCTCATGTGCTTGTAGAATAATAACTACTCACGTCTTTTCATTTTCTATGTACATTCTTTTTATTCTTTTTATCTTTACTTAGAAACTTTCTTTTTTGTTTTAACAATCCTCAAGACAGAATTAAGGTTGGCTTTTACCTGTTGGTGGCGTTTGGTTCATTGTTTGTTCATTGCAATAAAAATCTTGTTGCGGGGATGGAAAATGGCGATGTGAAAAATATATTAATGGGCCCCTTTAAAATGATGTGCGAAAATATATATATATAAATATATATATACATGTAACAAAAAAAAAACAAAAAAAAAAACATCACTTTTTGATCACAGCTGCCGTCCTGTCTCTTCTTATCTCCTCTTTCTTCTCTTCCTTGCTTGTTGTTGATTAATCCTTTGAGTTTACTTTGTCTTCTTTTCTTGTGAACATTTCCTTTGTCCATTCGATTGTCCACAAGATGACCACAACAGGCGGCCAAAGCTGTTCTCTTAATAAGAAAAAATTTAAAAAAAAAAGCCGATTAAACCTGTGTCCTTTATTTTTTTAAAACTCCCTTCTTGTATTTCCCTGCTTTAACACATTTAAATATCATTTGCTTTAAACTTTTAATTTCTTTCCTTAAATTTAGAAATTTTAAAAATTAAAAAAAAAATATATATAAAAAAAATTGGGAGAAAATATTGGAATGAAAGAAAACCAGGTACAAATCATTACAAGTTTTTTAACTTAGCAAAAAAAGTCACTATTTTCTAGAATATCTACTTTTTCTTGTAAAAAACTGCCATCATACGTCTTAAAAAGTACGTTTTTCCTGTCTCTCTTCTAAAAATTTGAAAGGAAATTTTTTTTTAAATTTTTTTTTTGTCTCCTTGCGAGTTATAGACTATCAATTGAATTATGTAAATATAAAGTTGGTCTCAGGTCCGAAGACGATAAAAATAATTGTAATAAAATAATAATAATAATGAGAAATGAAATACGACTAAAAGAAAAATGTGACAATTTTTTTTCTTTTCTTTGTCTTTACATTGGAAAATTTGAACTATGATTCGAATGTTAATTATGTTGTAATAATAAGGGTCTCTGTTATATGGAGATGGAAATGTCAGTTGATTGGGTTATTGTTTTCATAGAACGTGACTAAGTCGCGTTTTATTAAAAAGAAAATCTTTAATTATTTTCCATCTTTTATTTTTTAATAAAAGTTGGAGATTAAAAGATTTCAAGTATGGATTATTTTTGACGAAATTGTGGTAACATTACGAAAAGAAAATAATTGAAAAACTAACTTCGATTATGGAGAAGTTATAGCGAAACAATAACAAATTCTATTGTTTTAATTTTTAGGTATATTAAATATTTGAAATTTTTTTCTTTGTTGATTGCAATTTTGATTTATTTTTTTATGAAAAAATGCTTCACTGTTTCCCATAAAAACGGAAATCACGTGATGTTTAGAGGGGCGAAATTGAGTTTGTGGCCATCGATTGTACGAATTGAAATATTTAAGGAAAATATGACTTCGAAAAAAAAAAAAAAAAAAAAAAAAAAAAAAAAAAAAGAAATGCTCGTACGTACTTCGCTCTCTGCCTTATGGCTTCAAGTGGCTTTTCAAATGGAAATGAAAGGGTACAAAATTAAAATGTAAGGGAAGGGTTATTTCAGTGCGCGTTTACACTGCCCCGTCCCTCACATCACGCGCTTCTCCGTCAGCCAATTGTATGCATGTTGCGTGTTCAGGGCCAGTCTTAAAACACTTGTGAAAAAATAGATAAATATTCTTAATGTATGCTTTAACCTAATTGTAAACATAATAAAACACTATCAAATTTACTACGGGTTTTCAAGTGCCCACGATACTATTATTTGGCTCCCCTTACCCTACGTTTGACCGGCCCTGACTTATTTCTCTCTTCTCCTTTTTCCTTTAGGCCTAAAATTTGTAGTTAAAAAAAAAGAAATAATTTTTACTTGTATCACTATTATTATCATTATAGTTTTGGCAGAATGAACGTGATTAAGAAATTCGTAAGGGGAAAAAAATAATCAAAATTTATACTTATACGCAGAATGAAAAAATAAGATGAGAAAATGAGTTTAGAAAGCTTTATTTGGATATTTGTGCCAATCACTCTGCCTTGTGAAAATCCCGTTATAAAAAGAAATTAACTTTGGCCTATTGTATATAATAAATAGAAAAATTGATGCGCGTTTCTGTTGATAGTTAAATTTGGAAGGAAATTGAGGATGCAAAGTTGCTTTTGAATAAATTTTTGAATGACAGGTGGGGTGGGGGGCGGAGGGGTGAAAGGGTGGGACAGGCAAGAACGACTCTTAAAGGTGCATAATTTGTTCTACTTCCCGCAAAAAAAAAAACGCTTGAGAAGGAGGGTTCGTTTAATGATAAGAGCGGGGAAAGGAAATGGCCCTACAGTATTAAAAAAATTTAAAAACAAAATAAAACCTTTTTATATTTTTATTTTTGAATGGTGTCAAAATGTGGCTGATTGATATTGAAAAAAAATTCTAATTAATAACGAGGCATAAAGCTATTGTGGGTTCAAGTGAAACACGTGTGACAAAAAAATATTACACATCCCTTGGCACACATTAAAAGATATGGGGAGGGGGAAGGTTAAAATTGATCTTTAACAAGAGATTTTTTTAAGTAAAAAAGTACAAAAAAAAGACCAATTCCATCCATATTTTCTGCTGTGCCACAACTTTTTATTTTTTTTTCGTTTATTTTTTAAAAATTTATTCTCATTTTTTTTTTTCAATTTTTTTTTTTTTTTTTGTTTGGAAAAATATAAAAATCTAATTTTTCTTCTTTTTGTGTATGAACGATGGTTTTTGAAAAATTGCTTTTAAGAAGTGCTTCTATAAATGAATTTGTCAACTTTTTGCAGCAATTTATCGGAATAAAATAGACGACAAGAAAAAAATCTCATCCCTTTGTCCTATTTGTGGGTTCCTTAAAAGATAAAAAGGGATAAGTTTTAAAAATGTGTGTATAAAGTTTAAAAAAAAAAAAAAAACCAGGGAGTTGAAGAGTTAAAGTGCGCGGGTAAATTTTTGTTAAAATATACCCGAACAGCGTGCATTTCTGTACCTGTTGAGCTGATCGTGTAGCAAAAAATAAAATAAAATAAAAAAATGTTAAAAATAAAAGGGGTTAGGCCTAATTACAAAATTGTATTATTAAAATAAAAGAAAAATCTTGCCCCTATTATAGTGTGCTATCACAAAATATAAAGTTTTTAAATATTTCAATTTACACGAAAAACCGTAAGCTTATTAATTGTACAATTTAAAATGAAAAAATTTGGAAAAGAGATTTTAATTTAATATGAAAATGTGATAGCTTATGATAATAATTCAAATTCTAATCTCTCCATTCCTCGAGTATCAACGCAGTGCCTCAACCCTTTACCTTTCCTTATCCCCTCGTGAACCTTTTAATTGTATTTCGTTGCCTCTTGTGCCCCTTCCTTTTTCTCCTGACGCTTTGTAGATTGATCTTGATTCCTTCAAAGTTTGTCTGGTATGGTCTTTGTCAGTAAAGAAAACTACATTTTAATGTATAGAACAACAATGTGTTTTGTCTAAGCTTAATTCTGTGGAAAAACAAATGAAAACAATGGTTAGCTTTTAGTACTAAAATTGTACAGACAAAATACTTGTTTGCAACTTGATGATTAATTGCAAGACGAATACAAGACATAAAGAAATAAAATAATGTTCAAAAAAATTTTTAAAAAATAAAAACACTGGTTTTCGTATAAAGGTCCTAGATGTCTTTACAAAAACAACAAAAAATGTATGTATATATAAATGTATTATTAATTATTATTATTATTAATTATTATTATTAATTATTATTATTATTATTATTATTGATTATTATTATTATTATTGTTTCCTTCTTAATTTTTTTTTCTCAAAATAAAAATTTTATTTCATGTATTTGCTGCCGTATAATGTGACAACAGCAGTCGATTTGTGTGGGTCCTTCAATTTGTTCATGCATCTGACATCAATTGTATTTTTATATGCATGACTAAGTGCTTAATTAGTAGCTGCAGTCATGTGACTGCAACAAACTCATTAACCACTCATTGCGACATATCAAATACAAGGTTATTTATCTTTCTTTTCTTTCTTTTTTTTTTTTAATTTTAATTTTTTTTATAATTTAAATTTTTAAATTTAATTTTTTTTTTTTTTAAATTTATTTTCATTTCCTTTCGGAGGCTTTGAAACCAACATTTACTTAAAATGATAGCTGAAACCGTCAATTAAGTTATTTTAATTATTAAAAGGATCGTTTAGTAATTACAAAGGATTTATAAAGCGTTTCTAATATTTGGAAAACAAGAAGTGCTTTTGGCGTGTTTTGGTACAGCTATGAAATATTGATTTGTGGCGATTCGCACGCGTGAGCTGAACGAGCGCGTTACCAAGGCGGAAATATTTGTTCTCCCAAATGCAGCGACAGTTTGTCAAGGCAACTCGCTCTGGCTGTCCCATTATCGCTAAATTGCCAACGCGGTTAAGGCAACTTGATAGCAAAGAGCAATTTTTACATAAGCACCAGAAATGAGACGAGGCACAAAACGCGATATAAGAACACCACGCCACATTCTTGTGCCATGCCACATCACATACTCTTACCAGTCGCACTCGCACCCCACCCAATTCGTGCTGGCATCATTCGCAGTTGTTATTGAACAAAAATTAATAGGTAAATATTGGTTTAAGTACGTCGAAGGAAGGAAAAAGCGAAGAGTAGAGCAGAGGACGAGAAAAGGTGGAGGAGGAAAATAAAATGCTCGCAACATTTTATCAGATGATTCAACCAAGCGCAACAGAGAACGCACAAGAGCTTCCGCGTGCCCCGCACGAGACAAAGAAATGGGAAAGTTGCCATCACATCACACCAGTGTTGAAAAGCGACAGAGCGAACCATAAACCGATTGACGCATCTTCCACCTGGGATGAACGCTTCGGCCGGAAGTAGTCCGGGAAAAAAAGTGCGGGTGCAGAATGACATGGGTGTTACTTGTGTTTTGGCCAAACTGAAATAACCCCTTGAACCACACCTACTTTGTTGAAATCGGTCATGCGTCGCGCGTTATACCATTGATAGTGATGGCTTTGCGTGCCAAAGACTCGTTTTCGAACAAAGCGCGTCTTATCTGTTTAATGAGGAAGGAAAGAAAATACCATGATGAGAGATTTTTGTTTGTTATATTGCTTAATAATGGGAACCGAGTCAAGGATCAATTTTAACATTGTTATATCTGTCACTTGCGCGTTTTGTCTGTCATTATTGATGATGATTATCACCTTTTTCTAGCAGCCCTCCTATTGGAAAAAGTCAATCAGCTTTCGACTGAGGATCCGTCACCCCATTTGCCATGCGTGATCCCACTTTCTTTTTTTTTTCTTTCTTTCTTTCTTTTTTCTCCTCATTACACTTGCTGCTCCACTTGATTACGTCATTGACAGCCTCGTAAAAAAAAGTTTGATTAAAAACCGAAAAGAAAAGAAAAAGAAAAAACTTAAAAATAAAAACAGAAAACCTTGAAAACTTTTTAATTTATTTAATTTTTTTTTTCATGGATCATTAAAGGCAAACTTTCAGTTTCTTTTATTTTTTTTATTTTTTTATTTTTTACTTTTTTTTCAACTTTTTACTCTGCACGCGCCAATGTCAACTACCTTACGGTGCACGCCTTCCGCACGCAATTGCAACTGTCACGCGCGCAGTTTATTAACATCCAACCGATATTCATACGCCACAAACAGTCTAATCCAACATGGCTATAAACAAACACTCGACCTTTGATTTTGCCTATCTACATCTGGTCATGGCTTTAGCAGATGGAAATGCTTTTGATCCACTTTCCTCTTTTTCCTTTTCCAAACAGAACAGACTCGAACCTCATTTCGGGTCTAAAAGGTTTAGAAACAGCCAACAAATAAAGCTTCATGTCACGGCCCTTTTTCATCAAAAAGAGGCTATGGCCTCAAAACCCTTTTTATACTAGGTCTAAAGTTTTAAAGAAGCCTATTCCCATGCAAACCGACGAGAACAATTCGCATGATGGATGGTGATGTCGCCTGATGAGAAGCCGATAATTGGCGCTGAGCACGCAATCGTAAACCGCGCGGAAAGCCCGGACGAAGGCCGTGGACGCGCCCCCGCACGTCATTTCTACGGACCATTGACACAAACCCTCTAAGAATAATGACGTTTTATTATTTTTATCTATTTTTCTTTTTTCTTTTTCGTGTAATAAGTTTGAAGGGATTTACTTGATGAAATGAGCATTTACTTGTTACATCGTTGAAACACGCTTCGCGGCTTAACTAAAGAGAACTTTTTTTTTTTTTTTTTTTTTCTGTCGATATCTATACGATCTCTGTAGCGTGACACTTATTTACTGGTGTGTATTATTAATGACTAAATCCATCACTGCATCTTATCTACAAAATGTCTTAATTTTCTTTAAGTCGCGAAAATAAATATGGAAGTTAATTAATTGTCTTGTTTTTCACGTCGAATTAATTTGTAAACAATACCCGCATTTGAAAATCATTTATTTTTGCCTCGCTAATCGCTGTTGGAGAAAGCTGAAGGTGTGGGATCAAAGGATTAGGACACTTTATCAGCCTGTTGCTTAACGTAATAAGCTTGTAATTATACTGAACTTGTGAAAATAGTTTTTCACTGCTTAATCTAATTTAACAAGCGTTTTAAAATACATTTCAGAAAAAACCGAATCAAAATCTCATTCACCTTACAAAATCAAATACCTGTTTTTGATCGTTATCTTAAAATTAGTCAGGTGAGAGAATTAACCTTTCAATTTCAAGCAATAACGACAGTGGAACGCAATGAGGAAACTACAGTAGAAAAAAAAAAAAAAAAACACTGAATAGAAGCGGTAATTTTTGTTTCTCCGAAAAATCGAAAACACTCATTAATTCTATTGATGATATTTTTTACCTATTTCGTCATCCTACAGGTGGAATATAAGTGCTTATTAAACCTTATTAAAAGGACAACTTTCGTCATTTCGCTAGAATACGATATGTCATCGTATTGAATGACATTTTGAACAGCACATGACGGAACCCAAAAGGATGACTGTTCACGCCTCTCCAGTAGTTAAACTAAATTTTTCATTTGTTTCTTTCAACCTAAGGTGTAATTATTGAGGACGAAAAATCACCTCATGGGCGAGTTCGGGCCCAAGATTTGTGCGCACCACAGAACTCGACCTTGAACATTCACCCCTATCTCCTTTTTTTACAACTTTGAAAGTCACACGCAGGAAAATCTGTTGTAAGTATTTATTAGTCTCGTCATTTCGGTCAAAGTTGAACGCCAACGCTTGAAAAGTTGTGTTAAAACCCTGCGGGAGCTTGAATTCGAAGAATCCGAGTTTAACAGCAATTCCTTAAATAATTAATTAATAACGTTCGGCTTCAAAATAAATATGGCTTCACATCTACATTTAAAGGTAAACAAAACTTAATAACTTTGGTTGTTTCGTTTGCGCTAGTTTCGCCTTTGGTATCGTAAATCCAGTCGTCAATTTATTACGCACTCGCAAACGCATCGCTAGCAGCTGAATTTGCACTTTGTGCAATTAGTCAAGTCAACGAAATTTGATACAAACTTGTGACTTTCTTTTTAATTAATTCTCGTTACACTTTCGTTTCGTTTCCCTTTTTCTCTCAACTGTATTTTTTTATGTTTCTCTTTTGGTTTCGTTCTTCTTACATCAGGTAAGCGGCTTAAACGTGCTAGTATGTTTCCTCTTTTTCCGTCTTCCCTTCGCCCGCTTACCTTTCCATGTAGAGAGAGCTAAGTCCCGCTCACACTCTGTCCTTCGTTTCTACCGTCGAAAATCATTAATCAGAGCGAACACCTGATTGGGTGTGAGAATAATGCTTCAGGTAACAACTCGCTGTTGTTAGTTTGTCAGATGCAAAAGAAAAAAGAAACAAAAAAAAGAAAACGAGAGGTAAAAAAAAAAAAAAAAAAAAAAACCAATTAGAAACGGACGCACGGGGGAAGTGAATGGTTCTATGAAGACGACCGTTGCAAAGAAGGGCGGAAAAGGTAGAGTTTTTTTTCAAGGTCAGCAAGTAATCACGCAAGAAGGCATCCTTCAAGGTACCCCTTTATCAGGATCGAGGAGGAGGGAACTGAAAAAGTTAGACGTTTAAGCAGTCTGTACTTTTATGCAATTGGCATATCAGTTGACGTGCACGTGTTAGACTAAAATTGCGTTTTGTAGAGCAGCGTGACATCATCTGTCTTGCGCACTGCGATTAACATTGATGGGTGAAAAATGATCTTTGACCCGCAAACGCCTTGGCAAGGGAAATATGGCTTGGTTTCTCTCGTTCTCGTTTGCCACTTTTCAGACGTGTAGCCTTGAACCCTTTAAGCCCCAACGAACAAGCGAGGGTCCGTTTGTGCATCCGATCACTTGCCAGCCAATCCTAGTAGTGATGGTTTTGAAACTTCAATTCCAAAACTAAGCACCATACGTCAACACAACCAACTCACTACATACAAAAAACAGATTACGAAATAAAAGTGAAACGGGTCGCCTTTTCCTCGAAAGTCTTGCCATTTTAAAAAACCCACACCCAATAAAATTCGAAATTATCCATTCCCATCTCTCATCAATACGAGCCTCTGCTTGACACAACACAAAACGCATAACATCACATAACATCACGGAAACGTCACACAAAAAGACATGCGATTTACAAGGACGAATTGTTGTTCCAGAAGATGGCTACTAATAGTGTAGCCTAAACGTCGAACAGCTTTATTAATTACGGAGTAAAAAAAAATTTGGTGTTAAGCAGTAACAATTCTTTCAATATAGGTAAGTGTATAGCCATACTATTTGGTCATTTCTCAGCCAATTTTTCAACTTTCTCAAATCACTTCTGTTTCAAGTGAAAAAGCTAGTTCTTGGTGCAAGAAGTTTAAAAGATATCGCATGCATAGGTGATTTGAGAAAGTTGAAAAATTGGCTGAGAAGTGACCAAATGGTAAGACTATACACTTACCATTTGGTCAGTTTT